>PVLA01008891.1:0-82742 GCA_004027455.1 Hydrochoerus hydrochaeris
CAGCAGGGATTGCACAGCCCCTGACTGTGAAGTGGGCCTTCCTGGGAATATGCACTCATTTGCACATGTGCTGAATTAGGCAAAATTGTATGCCAGAGAGTCTACTGGTTGATAGATAACCAAGGATATTCAGTTAGTAGATGCTGTTTCTCTCCTGTAAACAGTAAGCAGATTGCTGAGAGGAGACTGATATCCCAGGAAGGAGCAGGGAAACTGCAGCTCCTACACACAACACTCATTGAAACCACAGGCTGCACGGAGCTGCCTAACTGGCTTAAAATTTTAATTTAACAGAACCTACATGACAGGTTGGAGCCTAAAATAAATAAAAATGGGAATAAAAAATCAGAAACATACAGAAAGTCAAACATAGACCTTGTAACATTTCTAATACTTAAAAATACCATGAAGAATATCAAAATTTTTTCTACTATTATTCCTTATTCCCTAACAATATAAAACTCTTCTATGTGATTCTACCATCTATGGACTTCCATTGTTCTAGAGAATTTTCTCAATTATTAGGGTTAAGACTCAACTGTCTTTTTTAGGGAGGCAGTGTCTTTTAGTGTTTAGTTAATTTTGTACTGAAACATTTAGATGTTCAGTACAAAAAAAGTCAAACTTTGAATACACTCTTGCCACACTCTGGAGGGAAACAGGGCAATATCCTATCCAGACATAATTTCAAGGATTTAAGAAAAGACACAGGACAGCTTTTCCCATGTCTTTTTTTTTATTTATTTAAAGAGAAACAAAAGCATGTAAAGGGTAGAGATAATACAGAATTCCAAAAACAAAAAGATAATAAGAAATCACTAGTTAATAAGTTACATATTATCCTCTTAGAAATAGTTGTTCAAGTTACAAAATTAACACATTCAAAGTAGATAGTTAAACAGAGTGTAAACAGCTACGCATGCATGAATCTCTACATGTATTTCTGTCCTTTTCTGTATTAGAGGGAAAAACAAAACTTAGAAAGACAAAACAAATTCCTATAAAAACATGAAACAAAAAGTCAAATAAAACCACAATACAAGGTGATCTACAATGATTACTGTGTTGTTTCTTATTATCTTCAATAGAATGTCTATATCATCAGGCATAATTGAATATAGCAGTATGATTGAGTATAGCAGTAAATAACAATATTAGTACAATAAAACATTGTAGACAGTATAAAACTTCAAAGGCAGGTAATCAAACCAGAGTGGATATTCTAGTGGATCTTGTCATCTTAAGTGCAGTTGCCTATACTCTCAGACTTGATACTATCAATCATAACAGCTTTGAATAAAATCTATCAATACAAAACAGCGATCCAACAAGCCAGATTCGATTACGATCAGTCATGGTAAAACAGTGTAGGTTTTACAGAGCTTTAGATTAAGTTAGTAGAAAATTAAGGATGATTACCATACTATATCCTGTTGTTTTCGGGATTACTGTCAGTTCCCTCAAATCTAGTACAGGTAGAATGACTGGAACGGAACAGAATATAATACATCTAAGCAGAGTAGTGTGAGTAATGTGGGTTTTAAATCCTGGTGCACTATTAACAATATAGTGTATCTAGGCCATCTATGTTAGAGATTCTAGCCATCCTTCTCTGCCTCATTTCTGCCATGCTGTTTTCCTGCCTTTGTTTGTCTACTTTTCTTCTTCATTCTACTGCCTGCCCCACTCATTGAGGCCTTTCTGCCACTGTTCCTAAAATCTTGGTATTTTTTTTCTCTCTCTCTAGAATGTCCTTCAGTATTCTCTGTAGGGTTGGATTGGTGGTCACAAACTCCTCCAGCTCCTCTTTGTCATGGAAGCATCTTGTTTCTCCATCAACTTCTAGTGATAGTTTTGCAGGGTATATCAATTTGGGCTGGAGGTTATTCTCTTTCAGGGCTTTGAATACTTCACTCCAAGCTCTTCTTGATCTGATGGTATGTGTGGAGAAGTCTGCCATGATCCTGATGGGCTTACCTTTATAGTTAATCTGTTTCTTTTCTCTGACGGCTTTTAATATTCTGTTTTTATACTGAATTTCTGGCATCTTGATTATTATATGTCTGGGTATAGATCTGTTTTGGTTGTTGGAGGCTGGGGTTCTGTATGCCTCACACAACTGAATGTCCTTTTCTTTTCCCATGCTTGGGAAGTCTTCCTTAATTATTTCCATGAATAGCCTTTTTAATTTGCCTGTATGTATTCCTGCTTCTTTGTTAACCTTTCTTATTCTTAAATTGTAGATTCTCTTGTCATCTTCTAGCCTTTGTATTGTTACTGCCTGTTTCCTTGTTATTTTTAAGAGATCTTTCCTTTCATCATCACACACTGCCAACTTTTCTTCAAGTTTTGATAGTCTATCCTTAGTTTCTTTTAAGGAGTTTTGCCAGCTTTTAATGGAGTTTTTAATTTATTGAATGTTTCTCTCCTTTTTTGTGTTCCTCCCTTCTTCTGTCTGTATCTTCCTGAGAGATGCTTCCTGAGAGCATTTCTTTTATTACTCTACTCATATCCTGCTTTAACTGATTTAATATTTCAGTTTTGAGCTCATCTACAAAGTCCCAAAGATATCTCTTAATATCCACTGAAGCCATGTCTGATGTTGTGTGTTTTCTACCTTCAGTCTCCCTTGTTTTTCCTTCTCCTGGATCAGGGCTCTGAGGGTTCTGAGCTGGGGGCCTCCTTCTGCCTCTCTCTCCTGTCATGGTCCTGGCTTCCTCCACACAGGTTACCGTGCAGGTCCCAGCCCCCCTTCCCTGTTGGCCACGTTTCCTCTGAAGAATCCTGGCAAGGGAATTCCACCCTCTCCTGCGTGCTCTTGTCACTGAGGTGTAAGCAGCGTTTGTGTATGCCTGCCCCTCCCCACCAGGCCAGCCAAACTTTAGGGACCTTCACCAGGTTAGTGCATGCTAGGTGCAGGGAATTGATTTGGGATGGCTCACTTGGTCCTGGCCAGGGACATGGCCCAGTCCAAGCAAATCTCCCAAATCTGCTCTGGGAAGGGAGAAACCAACTGAAGTCACTGTCACTCCCAGTTCAAGGCCCTCCATGCCCGATTCCAACATGTCACCCATTTGGTCTCACCCTTCCCATGGTGGGGGGGTCTCATTCCCAGCACTCACCATGGATTAATGAAGGTCCCTTCACAGGCTCTGCTCTCTGTTGGGCTCACCAACCCCCGCATTTAGTGCTGCTGTTCTTCCTGTGAGTGGCGGCGGGAATGAGTTTGGGTGGCTCTGCCTGCTGGTACACACTTGGGGGGTCACCATGAAAAAGCTGTGTCCCATAATTTTTAGCTGTTTCAGTTGTAGTCCTGAAGTATTTGATGAGCTTTTTTACATTTTAGTTTCTTCCTGTGTCAAGAGGATCCATCTCCCTCTGTCTGGGTCTCTCTGGGGTGTTTTATTCTGGCAAATGAGTTGTTTCTCCCAGTAGCCTTTGTATTTTGTTGCTCACTGATCGGCCATCTTGTCTTCTTCTTCCATGTCTTTTGTATGGTATATTTTACACCTTTGCTCCTCAAGCTGTACATCATAGGATTCAACACTGGGAAAATCAAAGTATAAAATGTAAAAGACATTTTGTCAGTGTCAAAGGAGTGACTGGACTTGGACTGCACATACATAAACATCAAAGTCCCATAGAGCACTGTGATGATTGTCAGCTGGGTCCCACAGGTGGAGAAGTCCTTGTACCTGCCCTCGTTGGAGTTCATTCTGAGAATGGTCACAAAAATGATCAGGTAGGACACGCGGACCACCAGAAGAGAGTAAATCAAATCAAAACCCACAAATACCATGATTATAAATTCAACTTCATGAGTGAGCAGAGTAAGGATATCAAGGGGATACAATCGCAGTAGAAATGATTGATGTCATTATACCCACAGAAAGACAAACTGAAAATTTGTATGGTAATTAGAAGAGAAATAAATGTGCAGTAAAGACAGGGAATCACCACTAGTACCCAGCATACTCTTGGTGACATGAGAGTTACAGATGGGCACATAGCGGTCATAGGAAATGGAAGACAGAATAAAAATCTCACTACCAATAAAAACAAGGAAGAAAGCCAACTGTGTGGCACAGGAATGATAGGAGATTTTATTTCTATCTGCCACAGAATTTACCAAACTTTTTTGTTCCACAGTGGTTGAATAGCCAATATTGGTGAGAGCCAGGTGCTGAGAAGAAAGTCCATGGGCATTTGCAGCCTGGAGTCCACCTGGGTGAAGATGATCATGCCCGAGTTGCCCACCAGTGAGGTCAGGTAGACAACGAGGAACAGCACAAAGAGTGGAGCCTGCAGCTCAGGACGATCTGTGACACCTAGCAGGATGAACTCGGTCAGCACTGTGAAGTTGTGTTTTTCCATCTGGACTTATCAGAATGTTTGTGCTGGATAAAGTACATTTCAAATGTCACATCAGGGATATTTATTATGCAAAGTAAGATATATCCACATTTTGCAATTCAAATTATTTGAAAGTAAAACATTTTTATAAGTGACAATACAGATAAGTTGAAATAAATATAGAGGCATGTGTGTGAATTCAGCCAGGACTAGTGTACCCAAGAAAGAACATTATTCAAAATCTATGTAAAGTTATGTGGTTAAAATTGATAGTAAGTCTAATCCATATGTTCAGTGATTGAAACCTATTTTAGATTCTCAAATCTAAATCTAATATTCAGCTTAGAACTAAAAATTTAGCCTAAAATATCAGTAGTTTTAAGGTTAAAAAAATTATAACAGACATATAGAGGAATAAGATAAATGATTTTCTATTTGTCATTTGAATAATTACAACTATGCATTCACATTTGTTAATTAGATTTAACAATGGATCATTATACAGATTCAAATTAAATGATATTTTATATTTACCTTTCCTGAGAATGCATAGAACATCATAATTTTAAAAAAGTCATCTAAAATTCATATAGTTATATTTGGTACTTCCAATATTGTTTAAATACTTGGTAGATGTGAGTTACACATAAATTTAAAACTATAGTACTTATATAAATTTAAAAAGCTATAGCAAAAAGTTCTACCATATATACAGTGTTACATAATTGATACAATGTATTGCACATAAACACTATTGTCACAGGATTCTTAGGGCTAATAATTAAATTTCTCTTGTTGTAAGAAGTTATACGTTCCTACCAGGGTTGTTTGGCGGCAGGAGGAAGTTTTCGGTGATTCAGTGTGCCAGAGACTTGAAAGTAGTCACTCAGGCCATTTACTGATGTATTCTATTTTTATCTGCATTTTTAAGTGGTGACAGTAACCTACATGATAGAAGCTTTCTTTACGTGTAGACATGTACATTCCTCAAAATTTTGAGTTCAATTTGCATTGATGCTAAAATAATGAACAGTTAAGGGTGATCAGCAGGTTACGAAACAAAATTATTCCTGTCTTTACCTCATCTCACCTCTACTATGACTAAAATTAGATGACCCATGTACATTCAGTTTGGATTTGTTATCTTCTCTTATTTGTAATCAGTATAATAACACTTACTGTATTATCTTGATATAAATCTGATTTAAGTTGCCTTTTTGTCCTGTGGAAACTTTTGTTAATGTTTAAAATGATTATGTATGTGTAATAAATTAAATCCATGGTATCAAGCAGGATGTGGGCAGCACATGAGATATGAGAGAATTAAGAGCAAGAGAGGCCATTGGTAGTGTTTCACACAATTAATGCACATAAAGTTCTCCTTGAAGAAAGAGATAATGTATCTTAGGTTGAAAGTTTGATGATACATTTCATAAAGCTACCCATTGAATTAAAATTTTACTATGATACACAATGCCATAAAATAAAATACAGATGCTGAATATACTCAGAGACTGAGGTGTGTTTTGGAATCTTCTGTGTGATATGCTTCCAAAACTTCTTTCAAATATGACAGATATTGATATTAGTAGATCACTGTAGTTAGCTAAACAAGTGTAAGCAAATGAAATATACCTGAATGTGTCCATTAACCCACAGCCCATAGTGAAAATGAATGACATTCAAAGATCAAATCATTACTTTTGTTGTAAAATATTATAATTTTTCCTAAATAGAAAGAGAAATAATGACATACTGCACAGGGGAAATTATAATGACAGCTCCAGACTTGAGCTCTAGGCAAGCAAATAACGATGTCACACAAGTCAGCAGCGGTCTGTAGATGGCTGAGTCTGGGATGCTAACCTCTGTGTAGAGTTGCTCCTGAGGCTGAGTGGTGGCTGCTTGGGCTCCTGTTCTGCTCCTCCCAGACTCATGCTGGGGTTAAACTCACCAAAGGCCTGATTCTAATCTCGGAGGGTCACTGTGGTCAGTGCACTCACACTCTGTGTAAATCACACTTTTACATCTTCTGGTTTGGTCTGACTGTAATCATGCAGTACTCCCTCCTCTCATGCATGAGACACCTGAGAAGCGCTGTCCTGCAAAATGGAAAAAAGACACAGATGCTTCCTCTTACATGCATTGCAGTTAGTAAAAAAAAAAAAAAAAAGATGACTTTTGTTCTCTAATCTTTATTGAATAGTCAAATTTAGTTTCTCTACCTTTGCTCTCAGGAAAAGTGTTCAGTGAGATACACATTCAAGTGGAAAATGAAGAGTGTTTGTCCACTGCCATAAACCTGGGTCCCTAAGAAACCCTTGATGCTGAATAGATGATGCATAAATAGAGATGGAGCTATCATCTATCTATCATCATCATCATCATCTATGTTTCTACCTGTCTATATCAATGGAAAGTGAAACTTTTCCTTATAAAGGTGTGAACCATGAATGCCATTCTTACAATTATTTACATGCACTTAAAGGTTAAAACATTTTCAAGCCAGTCACACAAAGAGCCTAAGTTCACTGAACTAGGGGGTTGGAAGGCAATCCAAATAGGACACTTGTCCTTTTATTTATGCTCCATCTTTCACTTTTGGTATCCAATAGATATAAAATTACAAGTATTCAAAATTAAAGTTTTTTCTCTCCAAGCACCATGTATAGGTTTTAGTGCTGCTTGTCAGTGGGAGATGTTCAAACACTAATGTGAAAAAGCAAAGAGTGGGTCCTATTGTCACTTGGGAATTACAGAGTGGTAGAAAGCACAGAACTGAGCCAGAAATGACACTTGACTTTAGAGCACAATATGACCATTTCCATAGAAATGGCAAGATATGGGCCACGTGAGCCTTGTGTCTTTTTTACCTGTGGTGAAAATTCTTTCTTGATTCCTCCATGGGTGTCTGATCATTACACCTCTAAAGCTGATTTATGAAATTTTTTCAGTCTTTGTACTCTCTCCAAGGAGATGTCAACAATGTGTTGTTATTCCCAAAGCATTCAGTGATTAATGAAACACTTGGAGACTGCCCACTAATTTTCATAGACAATTTCTTCTCAACTTTAAATGTATTTATTCATTATAGGTTCCAGGAAACCTTTGTAAGTGATTTTACCCAAAGCTCTTAGGCTATATTATGCAAAATAAATGAGCTCTAGAGATCTGCTGTAGAACCCAGGTTCATTGTACATAGAAACTGCTGAGTGTTAATCTAACAGAAAACATAACAAACAAAACTCACAACCCGAGTCACAAAATACGTTAAAAGAGAGAAAGTGTCTTGAAAGTGTTGTTAGAATTCCAAGACCAGGAACAATGTCAAATTCTCAGTGAACCAACTGTGAGAAATAATGCATAATGGAAAATACACAGAGATGAGAAACAGATCACAGGGACTGAAGAAAGGAGGCCGGGAAGGGATTATCCAGCGGGGTTTTTTGTAGGAATGGAAAGGTTGCATAGCATTCATGTGTAGCCTTGAATGGAAATTTGTTCTGGTCTAATCTTTATTATTCTAAATTTTACTGAAATTGATGAAGGCTTGTTTAAAATATGACATTCCATTGACTCCAATTATCTTAACAGTTGTATCACTTATTTGCCAGCCCTCATTTTTCATGCTATACATGCAAAGGGAAAGATTTAACATTTTTAACATACAAATTATAAAACATATAAATTATAAATGCATACTCCTTAAATCAAATAAATGTCTTAGGATAAATAAATAAAATAAATGTCTTAGGATAAATAAATGTCAAATAATGTATTAGGATACATTAAATCACATTTTCATTTTTCAAATTAAAGTATTAGAAACTCATAAAAGTAGTAAGTGCACAAGATAATATGGGAAAAACAAAAAATCATTTACAATTTATTAGTTTAAATATTTCCATACCGTCAATGGATAATATTAACATTTCAATTCTGTCATTGCAGGATGAATTGTTTAGGGAATTATAAGACTGTCTTGCAAATATAAAAAAATAAACTGCGTTGCATATTTTCAGCAAAATAAATATCTATTACGTAGACTAAATAATCATATTTATTATCAGGTGATAGTACACACAGGCTTTCATTCTTTAAATAATTATTTTACTCAAATTTGAAAGTGTATTCTCTCTGTGTGTGCACTCTTGTAGATACATACACTGAATTACACAAAATCAGGTGCTGTGCTCGACTGAGGGCTTTTTGAATAGCACATTCTGTTAGTGAATAAACTCCAGTGAGTTACAACCCGGTCCTGGGGTCACTGATGAGAAATAAAAAGTTTACTAACCTTAAAATATTAGAGTGTCTACTTACAACACTTCAGTATGTTCATAGGAAATATTCATAGCAATCATCCTGCTAGCATGAGTCTCCTGAAAATGTAATCATTTGATTTTAACACAACCACATCTTAGTGTGTGAAACCCTCTACAGTTTTGTTCTCACACACTTGAAAAATGAATCACAGACTCAAAATCATATACACACAGAGGAAACTGTATTGCAATGCTGAAAATACAAAAAATATTTGTTGCACTGTAAAAGACTGAGGCAGGAGGAACATAAGTTGAAGTCCCACAGAAACAAATTAAAGGCTCCTCAAGAATTTGTCAATAAATAAATAAATAAATACTTGCATGCTGAGGCTATAGCATATTGTGAAGGTGGTAGGATTAATGCCCAGGACCTCAAAGAACAAGAAGGACGTTTTATTCAACTTCTGTGTCCTGTACTCTTTTACACTCCTATGTAATATACTTGCTCCCCTCATAGACCATACTATTATAATGTACTAGAATAGTTCATTGACCATTATACTACAATTTATTTCTCTCTCTCAAGGACTCATAGTTTTTCAGTGCTTTTTCACTGATGCTTTTTATAATATTTTGAAGTTTAAGTAGCACAAAACAGTTCAAGCTTTCAAAGGTAATGGAGACCATCTAAGGAGGAGAGCAGTGGTATTGTATGACTTACACAGTAGGAGACTTGAAAGAAAAATGTTTGCATATCTTTTTCCATGTACTATGAAAAGCGTATTTTACATCTTTGTTCCTTAAGCTGTAGATTAATGGATTCAACATGGGGATGACCAAGGTATAAAATATGGAAGCTAGTTTGTCAGGGTCAAAGGAGTGACTTGGACTTTGGCTGCACAGTCATAAATATCAATGTCCCATTAGAACACTGTGACCATGGTCAGGTGGGACCCATAGGTGGAGGAGGCCTTGCTCCTACCCTCTGCAGAGTTCATCCTGAGAATGGCCACAGAGATGAGCAGGTAGGACATGAGGACCACCAGAAGAGAAGAAATCAAATTAAAAGTGGCTAAGATCAGAATTGATTTGAAGAGTATCTGAGTAGAGCAAGGATATCAAGGGGAGACTGTCACGGTAGAAATGACTGGTAACATTATGTCCACAGAAGGATAAAGTGAAAATCTTTATGGTGACCAGAAGTGACACAAATGTGCAATAGAGATAGGGAATCATCACTAGTACCAAACATACTCTTGGTGACATGATGGCAGTGTACAGAAGAGGGTTACAGATGGCCACATAGTGGTCATAGGACATGGCAGACAGAATGAAAATCTCAGTGATAATGAACAGGAGAAAGAAAGCCAGTTGTGTAGCACAAAAGTAATAGGATATTTTATTTTGTGCCTCAATAAAATTTACCAGAATTTTTGGCTCTACAGCTATAGAGTAACCAAGATCCATGAGAGCCAGGTGTCTGAGAAAGAAGTACAAGGGCATTTGCAGCCTGAAGTCCACCTGGGTGAAGACGATCATGCCCAAGTTGCCCACCAGTGAGGTCAGGTAGACAATGAGGAACAGCACAAAGAGTGGAGCCTGCAGCTCAGGACGATCTGTGACGCCCAGCAGGATGAACTCAGTCACCACCGTGGGGCTGAGCTCCTCCATCCACATTTGCCACAGAACATATTCTAGACAGACATACACAAAAAGTACTGTTACATGGGTTATTAGTTATGCAGATCTAGTGTAAATATGGTGTATGTTGACTTTCAAGTGTAGATTTTATGATATTCTCGTACTGTTACCAGGTGATGATACACAAGTAGACATGCAGCTAAACAAGTTGTTCCCAAAATAGATGATTTGACTCACCAGAGAACACTTTCCACATGTAGAGACACCTTGGTTGTTACCAATGGGATGTGGATTTCTCTGGGCATGTTAGAGAGAAGATAAAATGCCATTCATCTTAACATATTGAACAAAGTGATAACCTTGTTGTAAATTGAGAAAAACTAAAAATAATTAGATAGACGTGGAGTCAGATAGAGAAGTACATGCAGGTCCATTGGACAAATTTATAAAGCTTAAGTATTGTGAAAACTTGGCATGTTAGCTAAAGGTGTGATGATTGTACTGTTCTGTAATTGGTGGTTTTCATTTACATACTTAAAATCACATTGTGGTATTGTGTATTAAAATGTATTACATCTTATGTATTGTATATTACAATGTATTACATATGTATTACATTTGATGAAATGACATATTGTATATGCCAGTGACTTATGAAAAATTTCTAACAGTGAATTGCAAAGATGAATACAACATTTCTTGTATTGTCACAGCTATTTCCAAACCTAATCTTTTACAATATATACACTTGCAAGTGTTATAAATGAGGTGGTTAACATATATCATAGATATATGAATAAAACACAGAAAAATCATAGCAGAAATTTCCTTTATATGAAAAAGCATACCTGCAGAAATATGTACATTTGTGGACATTTGTCAGTGTTATTCCTTACATCAACATATAAAAAGGTTGTCATGGTCAGGTAATTTAACTAAAAGTACTTAGTCTCAAACACAAAATCAAAATATTCTGAAAGGGTTGTTGAGGAGAATGGTTGAATAAATGACTCACTGTGTCAGGTGATTTGGACGTAGTTCCCTACAACCATGTACATGTTTTTCCTTAGGTTTATTTTGTTCTTTAAATGATTAGAGTGCCTTACCTTAAAAAGCTTTTCTTTCCATGTGCACATGCACATTCTTCGGCAAACCTGCTTCCCTCCTTGGTATAAAATATTAAGCAAATGAAAGGCTGATGAAGCAGAATAAATACATCCATCTCTCTCCTGATCCCATCATACCTGCACTATACCATTTTAAAATTGGATGAAGAGTATACTGTTGTTTTGGATCAATCATCTTCCTTTTCATAGGTATTTTAATAAAAAATCTACAAGGTAAGGTGCTTGCATATAAATTTGCTTAAAGGCTAAGCTTCCCTGAATTTCATTATCATTGTATATAAATAAATATAAATATATATCATCATTATATCATCATGTATAAATAAATTATATAATTATATTAATTATATATAAATAAATTATATAAATATAAACATAAATATATATTTATGATTTTATAATCATGAAAAGTAAATATATATACATATAAATTTATAAGTCTGATAAATGTATACATTGCATGAAACTTTTATTATGGCATACAATATTATACAGACAATAACTACACTAATTCTGAGATCCATGTGGATCCTAGAAGTGATTTGAAATCTTTCTGTAAATCAGATTCATAAGAAATAAATGTGATAGCACATAATACATAGAAATACATGAGTAGTAAAATAAAATGTATCCCGAATTCTCTAAGTCCTAGAGATTGCAAAACACAACATAAAAACAAATGTAAGGCCTTTAAGATAATTCTTACTGTTTTAAAATTTTGTGCCACTGTTTCCTTAATTAACAAAAGAAACAGAAGTGACACACTTGATGTTTAAAATTGTAGTAACAACATTCTGTAAGCCAAGTGAAAGAAATGACATTACACAAAATTAAGCCCGAACCTGGACAGGCGCAGCTCACTGTTCCCCCACACAGAGTGCTGTGCACAGAGTTAGTGCGAGTGGTATCCAACAGTTCCTCTCCACTCATAATTCAGATTCACAAAAAATTTACCAATGACACCATTGGAAGAATGCTTTTAGCTAAAGCAGTAAAAGACAAACCTTATTGTTTTACTTAATTTGTAAAAGTAAAAAAAAAAAAAAAAGGAAAAACTAGAAGTTAATCGCCCTTGAAGTCTTCTGGTGGAAACTGAGAAGACGCACGGATTTCAATTTCGCCCCAAGCGGGTTCTATCACGATACACATGCAAAATGTCTTTCAGAGCAGCAACCTGAGAAACAATGTGGGCCTCCCAGGTCTTAACAGAGGACTTCTGCAAGAGTGCTGATTTAGGGCTGCAGATTTAGCTCAGTGGCATAAGTGCCTGCCTGACAAGCACAAGGTCATGAGTTCGATCCCCAGTTTTTTAAAAAAAAAGTTTTGGGATGGGGATTTAGCTCAGTGGTGTAAGCGCCTGCCTGGCAAGCACAAGGTAGTGAGTTCAATCCCTGGTACCAAAAAAAAAAAGTGCTGATTTGGATTCCATTCTCTACTCTGAGCTTCTACCAAAGATATCCAAGATATGGGGCTTTTCACTCTTACACCATAGAACGGTACCTGTTCTGCATGTCTCTCCTATGTGGAATTCTCACGCATCACTTATTGTAGACTTTACCCCTCTATTCCTAAAACAGGATCATTGTGGATATGGAGTTTCACTTCTCCAGGGCAGTTCTGTGTCCTGAAAGACACTAGAACTGGTTTCTTTACCAAAAGTGGCCTTAAGCCTTGATGTGCAAACTACGTTTTGCAAGACAAAAGCAGGCAGCAAGGAAACCTCTGCCTCTCTATTCACTCCACAAGCACATAGTTCTCAGTGCACAAATAGTTTTAATTCTCTGAGCCAGTTTTAATTCTCTGAGCCACTCTTACATAAAAGTTGAGCAAGATGTGGCAGCACCCACTATGACCTGGGCAATGGGTACACTGGCTTCCATTCATTGTAATGAGGAAAGAGGAAACCCAGGCTCTAGGAGAAACAGGCCTCCACTTCCTAAGGCAGCAGTGTCAGGACACTGACTCAACATGGTCTTTTGAATTCTTCTGGTGGAAACAGTGAAGTGAAGTGTGGATTTCGCCCCAAGTGGGTTCTATCACCATACACATGATAGAACTGGGCTCAGTCAGACACCACTCAGCACTAACTGTGCACAGCACTCTGTGTGGGCGAACAGTGAGCTGCTCCTGTTCAGGTTCAGGTTTAATTTTGTGTAATGTCATTTCTTTCACTTGGCTTACATACACTTTCAGAACAGCAACCTAAGAAACACAATTTGTGCCTTCAGGGCCTTGACAGAGGACTCTTGCCACAGTGCTCATTTAGAATGCAGTCTCTACTCTGAACTTCTACCAAAGAAATCCAAGCCTTGGGGCTTTTCACTCCCACAGCCTACTATCATACTTGTTCTGCATTTCCCTTTTATGTGGAATTCTCAAGCAGCAATTATTGTAGACTTCATCCCTCTTTGTGTAGAACAGGATCATTCTGGAGGTGGAGTTACACTTCTCTAGGGCACTTCTGAGTCTGGAAACACACAACTGGATTCTTTACAAAAAACTGCCTTAAGCCTTGATGTGCCAACTGCCTTTGGCAGGACAAAAGCAGGAAGAAAGGAAACCTCTGCCTCTCCATTCGCTGTACAAGGACACAGTTCTCAGTGCACAGATAGTTTTAATTTCCTGAGCTTCTCTTATGCCAAAATTGAGCAAGATGTGGCAGCATGCACTATGAACAGGGCAATGGGTACACTGGCTTTCATTCATTGTAATGAGGAAAAAGGAAACCCAGGCTCTAGGAGAAACAGGCTTCCACTTCCTAAGGCAGCAGTTTCAGGACAATGACTTAATCTGGTCTTTTGAATTCTTCTGGTAGAAACAGTGAAGTGAAGTGTGGATTTTGCCCCAAGCAGGTTCTATCACCATACACATGCAAACTGTCTTTCAGAACAGCAACCTGAGAACCACAGTCTGTGCCTTCAGGTCCTTGACAGAGGACTCCTGCCACAGTGCTCATTTAGAATGCAGTCTCTACTCTGAGCTTCGACCCAGGAGATCCAAGCCTTGGGGCTTTTCACTCCCACAGCCTACCATCTACTTGTTCTATGTTTCCCTTTTATGTGGAATTCTCAAGCAACAATTATTGTAGACTCCAGGCCTCTGTCCCTAGAGTAGGATCACTGTGAATGTGGAGTTCCATTTTTCCATGAGAGTTCTGAGTATGAAACGCACCTCAACTGGTTTCTTTACCCAAAGCCGCCTTGGGCCTCCACGCGCAAACTACCTTTCACAGGACAAAAGTGGTAAGAAAGGAAACCTCTGCCACTGTATTCACTACACAAGCACACAGTTCTCAGTGCACAGGTAGTTTTAATTCCCTGAGACTCTTACACCAAAGTTTAGCATGTTTTGGTAGCATTTACTATGAACAGGACAATGGGTATACTAGCTTCCATTCAGTGTAATGAGGAGAGAGGAAACCAAGGTTCTAGGAGAAGCAATCCTCCACTGCCTAAGGCAGCCTCTTTCAGGACACTGAGTTAAGCTGGACTTTTGAATTCTTCTGCTGGAAATTGAGAATAAGTGTGGATTTCATCCCATGGTGCTCCTATACACAGGCAAACTGTCTTTCAGATCAGCAACCTGCAAAAAACAATGTGTGCCTCCTGGGCCTTGACAGAAGACTCCTGCCACAGTGCTCACTTAGATTACAGTTTCTACTCTGAGCTTTTACAGAGGAGAGCCACGCTGTGAGGCCTTTCATCTCAGAGCCTAGCATGGTAACTGCTCTGTATTTCCCTCATATGGGGAGTTCTGAAGCACCATTTATTGTAAACTCCACCCTTCTGTGCCTAGAGCAGGATCATTGTGGACATGGAGTTCCATTTCTCCAGGGCTGTTCTGAGTATTGAAACACACCACAATTGGTTTCTTTACCAAAAGAGGCCTTAGGCCTCGATGCTCAAAATGCCTTTTGCAGGAAAAAAGCCAGGAGAAAGCAAACCTCTGCCTCCCCATTCCATGAACAAGCATACAGTTCTCAATTTTCTGAGTTTCTCTTATGCCAAATTTGAGAAAGTTGTGCCAGTATCAACTAGGAATTGGACAATGGGTAATCTGGCTTCCTTTCATTCATATGGGGGAGGAGGAAACCCAGGTTCTAGGAGTAACAGTCCTCCACTGCCTAAGGCAGGCTCTTTCAGGCCACTGAGTTAAACTGGTCCTTGGAAGTCTTCTAGTAGAAACTGAGAAAAAATGTAGATTTCACCCCATGAGGGTTCTATCACTACGCACATGTAAACTGCCTTTCAGAGAAGCAGCCTGAGAAGCACAATGTGTGCATCCCAAGCCTTGACAGAGGACTCCTGCCACAGTGTTCATTTAGATTTCAGCCTCTACTCTGAGCTTCTACTGAAGAGATCCAAGCTGTGAGGCTTTTAACTCTCAGAGCCTAGTGTGGTACCTGTTCTGCATTTCCCTCTTTTGTGGAATTCTCAAGCACCATTTATTGCAGAATCCACCCTCTGATCCTAGCACAGGATCATTCTGGACATGGAGTTTCACTTCTCCAGGGCAGTTCTAAGTCCTGAAACACACTGTGACTGTTTTTTGGATTTTTTTTTAACTTAAAACAGCCTTAAGCATTAATGCACAAACTATGTTTCACAGTACAAAAGCAGTGAGAAAGGAAACCTCTAACTCTCAATTCACTCCAGAAGCACACAGTTCTCAGTACACAGATAGTTTTAATGCCCTGAGCCTCTCTTATACAAAAGTTGAATGAGTTGTGGCAGCAATGCACTATGAACAAGGCAATGGGTATATTGACTTCCATTCATTGTAATGAGGAAATAAGAAACCAAGGTTCTAGGAGAAATAGGCCTCCACTTCCTAAGACAGAATGTTTCAGGACACTGAGTTAAGCTGTTCCTTTGAATTCTTCTGGTGGAAGCTGAGAAGAAGTGTGCATTTCACCCCAAGCAGGTTCTATCACCATACATATGCAAACTGTCTTTCAGAACTGTGACCTGAGAAACACAATGTTTGCCTTGGGGGTCTTGACAGAGGACTCTTGCCACAGTCTGCATTGAGACTGCAGTCTCTACTCTGAGCTTCTACCAAAGAGATCCAAGCTGTGGGGCTTTTCACTCTCAGAGCCTAGTGTGGTACTTGTTCCGTATTTCCCTCTTATGTGGAATTATTAAGCACCATTCATTGTAGATTTCATCCCCTCTTTTCCTAGAACAGGATCATTCTCCAGGGCAGTTCTGACTCCTGAAACACACCACATCTGGTTTCTTTACCCAAAGTAGCCTTACGCTGGATAAATGGAGCTCCATGTCCTCAATGATCCTGTTCTAGGCACAGATGCATGGAGTCTACAATAGGTGCTGCTTGAGAATTCCATAAAGGAGCAAAATGCAGAACAGGTACCACACTAGGTTCTGAGAGAAAAGCCCCACAGTTGGATCTCTTCTGTAGTAGCTCAGAGTAGAGACTGCAGTCTAAATGAGCACTGTGGCAGAAAGTCTTTGTCAAGGCCCTGTAGGCGCACGTTGTGTTCCTCTGGTTGCTGCTCTGAAAAACAGTTTTCATGTGTATGGTGATAGAACCCGCTTGGGGTGAAATCCGTGCTTCTTCTCCAACAGGAGACTTCAAAGGGCCAGTTTAACTCACTGTCCTGAAAAAGCCTGCCAAAGGAAGTGGAGGCCTGTTTCTCCAAGAACATGGGTTTCCTCCTTCCCCATGAAAATCAATGGAATCCAGTATACCAATTGCCAAGTTCATAGTTAATGCTGCAACAACTTGCTTAATTTTGGAATAAGAGTGGTTCAGGAAATTAACACTCTCTGTGCATTGAGAACTGTTTGCCTGAGAGGCAAAAAGAAAGGCAGAGGTTTCCATTCTCCCTACTTTTCTCCTGCCAAAGGCAGTTTGTGCATCAAGGTTTAGGGCCACTTTTGGTAAAGAAACCAGTTGGAGTGTGTTTCAGTACTTAGAACACTCCTGGAGAAGTGGAACTCCATGTCCATAAAGATGGTGTTCTAGACACAGAGGGGTAGAGTCTACAATAATTGCTGCTTGAGAATTCTACTTAAGAGGGAAATGAAGAATAGGTACCACCATTTGGTCTGAGAGTGAAAAGCCACACAGCTTGGATTTCTTCAGATGAATCTCAGAGTAGAGACTGCAATCTAAATGAGCAATGAGGCAGGAGTCTTCTTCAAGGTCCCACAGGCACACACTGTGTTTCTCAGTTTGCTGTCCTGAAAGACAGTTTGCATGTGTATGATAATAGAACCTACTTGGGGTGAAATCTGGGTTTCTTCTCAGTTTCCAGTGGAAGACTACATAGCACCAGTTTATCTCACTGTCTGAAAGATCATGCCTTAGGAAGTGGAGGTCTGTTTCTCCTAGAACTTGGGTTTTCTCCTTCCCCATAAGAATGAATGGAAGCCAGTGTACATACTTCCCAGTTTATTGTGGATGTTGCCACATCTTGCTCAACTTTGGTATAGGAGAGGTTCAGGGAATTAAAACTATATGTGCACTGAAAACTGTGTGCTTGCGGAACAAAGGGAAATGCAGAGTATTCTGTTCTCCCCACTTTTGTCCTGCAAATGGCAGTTTGCACACTGAGCCTTAATGTTGCTTTTGGTAAAGAAACCAGTTGCATTGTGTTTCAGGACTCAGAACTCTCCTGAAGAAATGGCACTGCACATCCACAATAACCCGGCTCTAGGGACAGAGATGTGGAGTCTACAATAATTGCTGCTTTAGAATTCCACATGGGAGTTAAATGCAGGACAGGCAGCATGATAGGTTCTGAGAGAGAAAAGCCCACAGTTGGATCCCATATGTACAAGCTCAGAGGAGAGACTGCAATCTAAATGAGCACTGTGGCAGGAGTCCTCTGTCAAGATCAGGGAGGCACAGATTGTGGTTTTAGGTTGCTGTTCTGAAAGACAGTTTGCATGTGTGTGGTGGTAAAATTCACATGGGGTGAAATCCACACTTCTTCTCCACCACAAGGCTTCAAAGGACCATCTTAACTCACTGTCTTCAAGAAGCCTGGCTTAGGAAATGGAGGGCTGTTTCTCCTCAATCTGGGATTCCTCTTTCCCATAAGAAAGAATGGAAGCCAGTATACCCATTGCCCAGTGTATAGTGGAGGCTACCATAAATTGCTCAAATTTGTATAAGAGTGGCTCAGGGAATTAAAACTCTGTGCACTGAGAACTGCATGCTTGTGGAGCAAATGGTGAGGCAGACGTTTCTTTTATTTCTGCTTTTGTCCTGCAAAATGCATTTTGCCCATTGAGGCCTAAGGCCATTTTTGGGAAATATACTCCTTGCAGTATGTTTCAGGATTCAGAACTCCCCTGGAGAAATGGAACACTAGGTCCACAATGATCCTGCTCTAGGGACAAAGTGGTGGAGTCTACAATAAATGCTGCTTGAGAATTCCACCTAGGAGGGAAATGCAGGACAGTTACCATGGTACGCTCTGAGAGAGAAAAGCCCCACAGTTGGATCCCTTTGGTAGAAGCTCAGAGTGGAGACTACAGTATAAATGAGCACTGTGGCAGGAATCCTGTGTCAAGATCCCAGAGACACACATTGTGTTTCTCTGGTTGCTGTTCTGAAAAACACTTTGCATGTGTGTGGTGATAGAACCTGCTTGGGGCGTAAACTGCGCTTCTTCTCTGTTTCCACAAGAAGACTTCAAAGGGCCAGTTTAACTAACTGTCCTGAAAGAGCCTGCCCTAGGAAGCGGAGGCCTGTTTCTCTCAGAACCTTGGTTTCATCCTTCTCCATGAGTATGAATAGAAGCCATTGCACCCATTTGCCAGTTCATAGTGGATGCTGCCACATCTTGTTCAATTTTGGTATAAGAGTAGCTCAGGGAATTAAAACTATCTGTGCACTCTGAACTGTGTGCTGGGGAACCAATAGAGAGGCAAAGTTTTCCTTTCTCCCCACTTTTATCCTGCAAAAGGCAGTTTGCACAACAAGGTCTAAGGCAGCTTGTGGTAAAGAAACCAGTTGTGGTGGGTTTCAGGACCAATAACACCACTGGAGAAATGGAACTCCACATTCACAGTGATACTGCTTTAGGGACAGAGTCATGGAGTCTGCAGTAAGTGCTCATTGAGAATTCCACATAGGAGGGAAATGCAGGAGAAGTAACTCGGTAGGCTCTGAGACAGAACAGCCCACAGTTGGGTCCCTTTGGTCAAAGGGACTGCAATCTAACTGAGCACTGTGGCAGCAGACTTCTGTCAAGGCTCCGGAGGCACACACCGTGTTTCTCAGGTTGCTGCTCTGCATGACAGTTTGCATGTGTATAGTGATAGAATCCCCTTGGGTCAAAATCTGTGCTTCTTCTCTGTTTCCACCAGAAGACTTCAAAGGAACAGCTTAACTCAGTGCTCTGAAAGAGCATGCCTTAGGAAGTGGACACCTATTTCCGCTAGAACCTGGGTTTTCTCCTTCCCCATTAGAATTAATGGAGGCCAGTGTACCCATTGGCCAGTTCATAGTTTATGTTGCCACAACTTGCTCAAATTTGCTTTAAGAGCAGCTCAGGGAATGAAAACTATCTGTGCACTGAGAACTGTGGGCTTGTGGAGCAAAAGGAGAGATGGAGGTTTTATTTCTTCCCCCTTTTTTCCTGTGAAGGCAGTTTGTGCATCCAGGCCTAAGGCCACTTTTGGTAAAGAAACCAGTTGTGGTGTGTTTCAGAACTCAGAACTCCCCCAGGGAAATGGAACTCCATATCCACAATAATCTTGTTTTAAGGACAGAGTGGTGGAGTCTACAATACGTACTGCTTGAGAATTCCACATAGGAGTTAAACGCAGGGCAAGTATCTCGTTGGGCTCTGACAGAGAAATGTCACACAGTTGGGTCCCTTCAGTACAAGCTCAGAGTAGAAACTGCAGTCTAAATGAGCACTGTGGCCCGAGTCACCTGTCAAGCCCTGGGAGGCAAACATTGTGTTTATCATGTTTCTGTGTGAGAGACAGTGTAGATGTGAATGGTGATAGAACCCACTTGAGGCAAAATTCACCCTTTTTCTCAGGCTCCACCAGAAGACTTCAAAGGATGACCTTAACTCTCTACCCTAAAAGAGCCTGCCTTAGGAAGTGAGAACTGTTTCTTATACAACCTGGGTTTCCTCCCTCCCCATGAGGATGAATGGAAGCCAGCATTCCCATTGCCCAGTTCATAGTGGATGCTGCCACAGTGTGATTAACTTTGGTGCAAGAGTGACTCAGGGAATTAAAACTATCTGTGCACAGAGAACTGTGTGCTTGTGGAGTGAATGGAGAGACAAGGTTTCCTTTCTCACTGCTTTTGTCCTGCAAGAGGCAGTTTCCACATTGAGGCCTAAGGACACCTTTGGGAAAGAAACCAGTTGAGGTGTGTTCTAGGACTCAGAACTCCCCAAACTCTACATCCACAATGATCCTGCTTTAGGGACAGAGAGGTGGGGTCTGCAATGTGTTGCTTGAGAATTCTCCATAGGAGGGAAATGCAGGACAGGTACCACAGCAGCCTCTGAGAATGAAATCCCCCACAGCATGGATTCCTCTGGTAGAAGCTCAGAGCAGACTGCACTGTGGCAGGAGTTCCTCCGAAGGCCCCAGAGGCACACATTGTGTTTCTGCGGTTGCTATGGTGAAAGGCAATTTGCACAGGGTGGGGGATGGAACCTGCTTAGGGCAAAATTCCTTTTCTGTTCTTTTGAGCTTCCTGCAGAAGACTGCAAAGAGAAGCACACCTCACTGTGCTGACAGAGCCTGCAATAGGAATGGAGACCTGTTCTATTCTAGAACCTGAGTTTCCTCATTCCCCTTAGAAAGAATGCAAGAAAGCCAATGTTTCATTGCCCATTTCAAAGTGGGTTCTGGAATACCTTGCTGTTTCATAGTGGGTTCTGGAACATCTTGCTGTTTCATAGTGGGTTCTGGAACATCTTGCTGTTTCATAGTGGATTTTGAAACACCTTGCTCAACTTTGGCATAAGGGTAGCTCAGATACATAAACATATCTGTGCACTGAGAACTGTTTGCTTGTGGAACAGATTTTGACACCATGAATATTTAAATGAACAACAAATGTAAATTTTATAAGAAATATATGAAAACACATAAAAATACTTTTAAATGTTTATTTCACATTATTAAAGCTTAATAAATTATAATACAGGAACACAGTTCATTTCTTCCACCCTCTCTTAGAAATTCTTTAAAAATTTGCTTCTAAAAATTTTTTTTCTAGACCGAAATATACATATTTCTTCCTTCTGTCAAAATTAAAAGTACAGAAATGCCTTTCAGAATTACGTTTTCATAACTATTACAGTGTATTGTATGCAATTGGAAAACAAACTCTCTCAATCACTTAATTCTTTTCAGTTTAAATGTACCTGTTACCTCATGGAGAATGTTAAAAATATCCTTTTTCCTTAACTACAGAAGACATTTGCACTAAAGAGGAGGCTCTTCATTTCCTTAAGAGTTCATCTTCACCTGCTTGGTTATTCCCAAGCTAAAGTCATAATTGGCTAACAACATCATAATCACTTACTCAGCTAACAGTCAGGATATCACTAGCAAAGAATTATGACTTTAGGTAGGGGATAAACAACAGGCACAGATGAACTCTGAGGAAATAAACACTGCTTTCATGCAAATGTGGCTAGTCATAAGTAATCAGGAATGGAAATCATGATGAAACAGAATAGCCTATAAAAATGGGTTTGAGGCAGTATAAATATTGTGCTTACAATTATTTCTTCTGTGAAAGTATGGTGCACAGGGTTTTTAGATGGTGCTGGTACATTTTGTTATTTTTAAAAATGTAAACTTATAGTAAAAATACTATAGGCACTTGAAAGTATTTTCAGAAACATTTTAATAAAATAAATTTAGATATTTAATTTTAACATAAATACTAGCATTATATATTATTCAATCTAAGTGTCCAGTTCCTAAAAGCATGGCCCACCTATGAATGATTGATTTTAGTGGATCATTTGTGTCTATTTGACCTTAAGTTTATTCAATGATTCATGATTAATTTGTCCATATATTCAATTAAAGATGGCATAAATTCAAGAAAAATTATTAAAAAGTATGTCAGAGTCCTTTCTGGGTTCACAAGTAATTTTTGTATTCATTAATTTCTCACAATGTATCAGAAAACCTGGTGATAGACCTTGCATTTCTTTCATTAACTATATTATATCATCTGCCTTTAAGGACTAAAAAGATTTACCATTTGGTTCCTACACAATCATTCTTTCACTAATGATCTTCTCTGTTAGCTAAGCATCCACTGAAGTTGTGTACAATAGTAAATAATGCAGTCATAATTCTTAGTTGAAATTTATAACCTATTTTCAAAAGCATGTAAATACATTACTCATTAATTTATGAAGGTCAAAAAGTATCATGAGAAAAAATAAACAGTTAAATGATATTTAATTTGGATAGAAATGAGAGAAGCCTCTTTGAGAAGATACATTTTAAGACCTACAAAATGAGCAAAAGCATGTGCCCAAAATGGTATGAGGTGAGCTTTGCTTAAGATCTTTACAAATATTGAAATATAAAGATGAAGTTAGCTTTTTCTGACCCAAAGAATTATTTAAAATACCTAAGTACCATAAAATAGGAGTTAAGTCATTTTGAAACATCCATTTGTTCAAGAAATGTTTTCTGAGCCCATCACATCCACAGCATAGCCTTATGCGATCATATAGATATCAGATGCCAGTGGCCTGTGACATGTATACTAGAGTATAGTAGATATGAAGAGCTTGAATGGATATCAAATAACATATTAAGGCCATAAAAAAATTTAATGTCACTTTGTTTTGACTGTATAAATGCTCAAGGCTGTAAAGTTAGAAAACTTCAAATAGCTATCGCAGAATTATGCAAGTGTGGATATGAGCAACCAAGGTTAACATGCATATGATCACTTATCCAGTAGTTGCTAAAGTAATAAGCACTAACATCAGTATCCTAATATGGTTGAGACTCTTGAAAAATATGTGATTCTATCAGTTCCATGGTTAGAACTACATGCAAGTCTTTAATAGTAATTTAAAGCTAAAGCTCCAAAATGAGAGAACACGTTGAAGCTGCTTCAGGCAGAGGCACTAATCATACTTAGGTTTTAATTCCTCCTTAGACTAATAGCAATGGAATTAAGGAACTTTTCTAAATGTGTGGTTGTGGAAAGCAAATAATGGCTTGGTTCTGCTTTGCCAAAGAGGATCCTCTTTGTGCTTAATTTCAGTATCATACCGGAAGTCAAATGACTAATTCTGTGTGTCACATCCCTTTTTTCAAATTTGGACAGAGATGTACTGATGACAATTAATTTAGTTCAAAAAATTTATAGTGTAAAAAGTAGTGGGATCATAAAAAATCATCTTCCGAACCAGTTCATGTAAGAATGAAGTTGTTTCTGAACAAATAGAAGGATTAGTAGTGGTCCAATATTTCTCTAACAAGACAAAACTCCCTTTTAAGTTTGAGAAAAGCATCTAAGTTTTATGCATCACATCCAAAGGAATAATTTGTTTCCTCAGCAGAAGGGAATAAGATGTCTCAGAGAAAAAGGAGGACTAAGAAAGTTTGAAACTGAGAAGAAAAAGATGTTCCTATGCTAAAAAATAAACAAGCAATCCCCAGTTTAACTACAGATATTGAAATTGAGATATCTCAGCGTAAGATGCCATAGGGAGTTTTGACACAAATAATGAAAACTCAGAAATGACTCACTGTTGCATGTGTCTATGGAATTGGAAGAGAGAAAGTGATAAGTAAAAATTATTAAGCATTCATGTTCATTTTGGAATATTTGTCTGATAATCTTACTGATTTATTGTCTATATATGCTATTCATTTTCAATAAATGACATTTTTATATTGAAAACATAGAAATAGCTATAAGTCTCTTCATCATTTTACATCCTATCAGATATATGAGAAAATTGTAAGACAATTTATTGAGGCCATGGAAAATTATTAAAGATTAATTTATACTGAACAACCATCAGTCCTGTGTAAGGGGTTACTTCTCAGGTACATAGAGAAGACAAACAAGTTCAAACTGTGAGACATGGCTATATTATAGTGAAAGTATATCTAACTTTCAGAATATCTTTTTCTAATAAATCACCAAACTCCTAAAAGAGATCTATCTTAAAATGTCACAAAGTGACAACCAGAAAACTATCTGCTATGTCTGCCCTTTCTTAAACTCTTGAAGACTTGAGTAGGATCTATGACTACCACTTACCAACACCTGCAAAACATTTCCACTGGATTATTGCCTTTGGGTATCACCAACAGTTCATCCAACTGTCAATATGAGGGTTCTTCTGAGAAACAGAATCAACAGGATATGTGTCTACATGTGTTTGTGTGTGTGTATGTGTGTGTGTGCACATAGAAGGGAGGGAGACACAGGGAAGAGGGACAGTCTTCTCAAAGAGCATCAATCTTTTCAAAATAATATGTTTGGAGTGCTTTTCTGTCACTCCTAGAACAGAGCATAGCAGATATTGTGTCCAATTTATCTTAATCTTCTTTTTTTCTTCTAGAATCAGTTTTGGAAGCTTTACAGAAGTACTATAAATATTCTAGTAGATCTAATAGAAAAAAAACCACTGAAATTACAGGCTTAATTTATGATTTTGACTACTCTGACATGGTCATCAAATATATACTCTTCTCAATGACAATTTCTTGAAACATAATTGAACAATGAAGTGTTATTTTAAACATAATCACGTTCCTTCATATAGTAGGTTTTATAAAATTTATCAAATTTTGCTAAAATCAAATATATATATATATATATATATCAGTATTTCAAATGCAATGAACCATTTGAAAGAAAAATCCTTGAACTTATAATTTCACTTATTTTTTTATTTGTTTGCAAGCCTTGAAACATCAGAGTCATTAATAATCAAAATCTCCAGTGCCTGTACAGGTAATCAGCAACTATTTTCTGTTGTTTGCTTTACTTTGAGTATGAAATGAAAAATAATGAACAAGTGATCTCTAAATACTCTTTGACCCTGATAGTGTGATGACAAGTTGTTTGTCAAGAAAATCTTCTGTTTCCTCATCCATACTTCTCTCAGAAAGTGACAGCAAAGATCGCATTTTGGTATCTTTTCCAGAAGAGCTGGAAATACATTAAGAGATCAATACACAATATACAGAACCAAGTTTCAGCTTTCATTTCTTTTCTGATCAGTACTACATATGATGAAGTCAGTGGAGTCAGGCAGATGTGATGGGGCTGTATCAGGCTGGGGCCACAATTTTCAATGCATCCAGTATACTAAGCTTCATTCTAATGAGAATTTCTCAACATTCTCCTTCTCGCAAGGAGTAAGACCACAATGAATGCAAACAGTGATTTTATGGTCTCTGGTTAGCCCTTTTCCTGATCTCTCAGAAGGCACTTCAGCAACTTGCAGAGCTTCAAGGTCATCATTAAGGACATTCATCATGCATTGACTGTTTAATAGGATCCCAGTGAATAGACTGCCAAATAAATCATCTTTTTTGTGTACAGCAAATTAGGATTATGCGGAGAGTCAGTCAAGGTATGTCAAAACTAAAATTAATGACAGAAATTATTTGTTATTTTATTCTGTTGCATTTTATGGAAGGCAGATCTAGCACACAGGCAACTGGGGTCTAGGAGCCCAGGTAGGGTGGGGCAACAGGGAGGTGACTACACCATTCAGATTTCAAAATTGTCCAGATTTTCAGCCCATGTATATAACTAAATTTGAAATCCTTCACATAGAAATTAATATAACTTGATTAGAATTATTTTTTCAAGTCCAAAACAGACTAACTCAACAGTTAATACCCTCTGGTCTGTGGACTAGTGCAAGTATAACTATGACAATTTTCAGGCATCCAAGAAAACAAGAGAAGGAAAAGGCAGTGATGTTTTGTCAACACATTGTATTTTATTCTGTATGTTCTCCTTATATTTTTAGCATTTAATACCCTTTCTTGTATGACATGATTGTGGGAGTACATCTAAATTTAGTTTGCTTTTAATAACTTTTTAAGAAAAATTCCTAACCTCACTGATCCTCTTTTTAAAAAACACTCAGGTTTATTTACACAATGCTAAGGAATTTGAGTTTTCTTTGCGTTCTGGGGGGGGGGTTTCATTGTGGGGTCTAGTTTTACTGTGTAACTGATATGAGTCACTGAAACTTACATTTTGCATGCAAGTTTCTGTACAAAGTACAGCACTTTGCATGCAAATTTCTCTCCCAAGGGAACAGAAAACTTGGGCTTTTAGCACACATACAGTAATTCTTAATCCTGTTTTATCCTTTTTTAGAAAGGCAGTTGTCCCTTTAAAAAAAAAAACTGTATATGGTATTAGAAATTCACAAGTCCAAGAATCACAGCTAAATAATTTCCTCCTTCAGAAAGACAAAGTAACACTCTTGATTCCCTTTTATTGCAATATTAAGCTTTAAATGAATCAATCAAAGCAACTTATAATTCAAAGGGCTTATATTTTACAGCTATCTTTGTCTCTAAAAAGACACAACTTCCCTCCCCAAACATCTTGCATGTCAATAGTAGACAAACATGATATATTACTATTTTAAAGCACTTATTAGCATAACCTGCATTCCTTATAAACTGATCATTACCATGTCATTATTTTACATGAGGAAATAATGAAACACTACATATTAAAATAATGTTAATAATGTAGGTTCCATTTTAAGGAAAAGAAAATATTCTTTTCTAAAAACTTTACATTGGGTAAGATTTTATTATTGTAAAATATTGAAATTTATTGTATTAATTCAAGTAACACAATTGGTTTTTTGACATAAAAATATAGAAAAATTATTAAATTCCAGGTATATTTTCATTTTTATGACATGTATTGTTCAGCACAGATCTATCTCTTCACATTAAAATAATAATTCTATGAGCTGTATACTAAATCCTGGTGTTAGGTCTGCAAAAACCCAAACAATTTATAAAGAATGGTCACTTAAATTACACACATTAGGACAATTATTCTTTATTTAGTAAAATAACTAATTGGGACTTGTTCAAACTTTACTATGTATTATCTTTATGTATAAACTGCATACTTAATTTACCTTAATTCCTCAACTCCACAGAGGCTCTTCACATTTGAGGTATTGAAGAAATCTGAAGAAATTTGACTTCTATTCAGGGAATGGTTGTTGACAGCTGGTAACTCTTCTGTATTTGGGTTGCAAACTTTTTCCGTAGGATCTGAAATATTTTATTGAATGCATTGTCAACTATAAATTCAAGAAACAAATGCACAACCTGTGGTGCTAGAATAAAGCAGGAGTACAAAGAGGGTCAAAACAGATTTTTAATTATTCCTTAACTTTCTAATTAACTCTCTAGTTCAATGCTGGAGTGTAAGGTAAACTTGATGTGAGATTAGGGCACGGGCCATTGTGGATATAGATAAATGGTAGAGCTGTTTCTTAGAATAAGGGAGGACACAGGTTCTAACCATGGCACTGAAAACAAATTGAACAGACAAACAAACACATAACTAAATAAATAAGGGCACAGGTATTAGGGTACCTTAATCATACTGATTTTTAAAGGTCTGTTAATGTCCTAAGAATTCACATTTCAAATATCAAATGAACCCGTTAAGCTAGAATATTGTGCAATTCTTCAGTTTGCCTACATGCTGGACACTTTGTTTTCTGTTCTTTTCTTCTTTAAAAAAATTAAAAGCTATACCCCACACACTCCAAAGAAAAGGTTAGACTTGGCAAAGCTGCTGTTTCTCTTTTTGGCTTCCTTGTACTATTTGAGTAAATAACTGTTTGTATTTGAAGGGAGAACAATCTTACATCTTTTCCCTTTATATCAGGTGGCATGTGATTCAGTCTGGGTATGACAAGTAGCACAAATTAAATAAATGAAATATTTTGGCAAACATCTTTTGCAAACAACTATAAACACAATTATAGATGTAAATGTTACTATGTTAGAAAGCCTTTAATGTCATTTTTGATACTGAAAAATTGTAAACTCTAATTTTCACATAGAGGTACAGTATAATGACTTTTTTCCCCCTGGTACCCGGAATCAAACTTAGGACCTTGTGCTTGCCAGGCAGGTACTGTGCCACTGAGCTGTATCCCCAGCCTCAATATAATGACTTGTAAGGCTGTCAAAATTACTGAATGCTGTTCTTCCCTTCACTCACACAAGAATTTCGAGTATGAATCTTCCTGGTCAGAGGGTCCACAAATCAAGGTGAAAATATTCTACACTGTAATAAATGTATTTAGGGTGTGAGGTCATTAGCAGTAACTTGATATTTTTGAGCAAGCAGAACATTCACTGTTGTATAAAATTACATTATTCCTACTGACAAATATACCTCAGTACAGTTACAGATGAAAGTGACCTTAAATTATTTACTTCTATGACTTTTACATTATGACACATGGACAAATTCAGTGGATTCTGGATAAAATTTCTACCCTTACGATCTGCAAAGCAATCAGGGCATCTTTTCCTGAACTAGTTTAAATTTGGGTGCTCTATACAAGATTAATTTTAAGATAAAAAGCTAAAAGATTCTTTAGATAAAAAACCTTTTAAACCATTTAATTATTCCCATCTCCACTTGTTAACAGTCAGAAAACTGAATGCCCAAAAAGAAATGATGACTTGTGGAAAATCACTCATTGACATTGCTGAAAAACTGGAGCCAGCCCTGCCTTCCTAGTTTATTAATAGCATAAATCTTCAGGTTCAAGCTACTATCACCTCTCCTATTTTGTACAAGGTGAGAGAAAAAAAAGTTATTTTAAGGCATGTATAAACAGCCAAAGAAAGAGAATGCTCCGATAAGAAAACAACCTGTTCAGAGTTTGAAATGGGCAAAATCACATTGCTAAAATCCATCAGTAATGCTTAGATCTAAGAAATTCCACCAGGAGAGATATTTCAATTTCATTATATATTTGACTTCTCATTAATCACAGATAGTACAAATACAACAAGGCTATTTTGTAGAATTATTAATTCTCAAAATTATATTTCAGTGTGCTCTATGCAGTTAGCAGGAGTAAATTTAATTTTAGGTAATGCCAAAACTAACACAGAGAAAAATAAAATTGTTAAGAAAATCATACTGAAAGTTGGCAACAGACCTAAATCCCCCCAAAATAAAAAAGTTATTTTGACTTTTCTAACATATATCAAGCAAGGCTCAATTAACATTTGCATTGTAAATACAACCTATAACTGAGAAATCAGCTGATTATTAAAGTACTAAAAGTAAACCACTTTTATTCTTTGAGCAAGTGTTTATGTTCTCTGATCAATGATAAATCTTTAAACACAACAATATGAAAGTAGATGCAGGGAGAAAATTTGACTATAGAGTTCCAGGGTGTATTCCTAAAACTAACATGATTTAAAACACACAGAGAGAACTGCATTCCACACAAATAGCATATATATTTAAATAAAAGAAAGAAAAGAAAAAGGACCAAACAATAATTTAAAACTTTACTGAATGAGAACCTATCAGATTGGTTATCTTGCAAAAAGAAACAAGAGGGAAAAGTCCTTAGATACTATCTAGCACAGCTACATGCCTACATGCCAGCGTTTAAGCTGTGAGAATAAGAGAGCGCGCCCTCTAGCCTGTGAGACCCATCCTCCCTCGCCAGCCTCATTTCCCACCTCTCCATGTATCTTCCATTCTTCACTTTGCTGTGTTATCGATCTGTCCTCTTCTTCTTTGAAGGCTTCCATCCCTTAATATTGACTCTGCTCCCACCTGCTTCCTCTGAAATGGCCACAATACTGATTTGAAGGGAGAAGCTGAGGTAATTCAGTTACAGGGGAAGAGTTGCTTGTTTGCTTACATACACAGGGAAAAACCAAGGGCAGTTATGCATTGCTGGGCACATAAGTTACTGAGCCAGAAGCGAAAGAATTAAGAACAGCACCTGCCTCGGCTGCCTCATGGAGTCACTATTAATATAAAATAAAGCAACATTGCATATAAAATAAGTGATTTTTATTACTCATGGAATAGTTTCCTAGTCCTTATATCCATTAACGTGGATTTTCACTAGTATGTGTACTCAATTTTTCTATAATTCAAAGTTGTCCTAAAGCAAAAAGATTTCCACTATAGCCTGTCATAATCTGGCTGACTTTACAAGGTTACCTAGGTAATTTATAATAAAAGCCTTTATCAGATTAGTGCTTTTACAGTTTAATGTAATGCATAATATTCAAACTCAGAGACTCCAATTACTCAGAAAGTCAATGTGTGTTTTATTTCATAAGAACACTAGATATATTAGTATCATATTATTTCAGTAACACTCACTTCACTTAACTATCTGTGGACTTGTACAAACAAAAGATTGTTATAGAAATTAAGGCCCCAAACAACTCTCAAAACAGAATGACTTTGCAGTAAATGACTCATTTTCAACTATTGAAGAAGTCTTTAAAAATGCTTTTTTATTAATTCTTTTTCATAATATTTTCATAAAAATTTTCTGACATTTTCCAATTTCTTCAGTCTTTAACAAATATCCAAAACCTGACAAGGTACCTTAGTAAATAAAATATTCTGGCACATTGAACTCATTAAGAAAGTACATATATTTTCATACACTAGTGGAAATAATAATGAATGACATGAACTATAACTAGCCCTAATCTTCAAAGCCATCCAGAGAAAACATAGCGTAGAATGGAAGTCAGTTCTGGAGTTGAATAAAATTTGGCCTTATAAAGACCTATTTTACTGTATATAGGATACACCACCTACAGATTTCTTCTATAACTCAATAGTGTTTCTGAATACTTACTATATCCTAAGCACTGCTAAATTCATATGGACAATGATGAACTATCAGAAATGTATCATATAAAATTTCATTTAATCATGAATTTTATTAAAGAGATCCTACTGTAACACTCATCTTTTACACATAAAATCTGATACAGTACAAAAAGAGATAAAGTAATTTGCTCAGTATCATGAGTCTATTAATTAGTGATATCAAATTACAAATGATACTCCCTGACCCTGAGTTGGACTTTCAACCTCCCTGTTTTGTTCTTTCCTGTCTGCTGATTCATCACCTAGCTGCATTTGCAAACTAGACACACAGACACATACACACAGACACACACACACACACCAACATAGAAATGGTTTATTTAACGTATATTTCTGTGTTTTACCCTCCCAGCTCCCTGGCATAGTTGGTTTAAATAGAGGTTAGAAAAAAGAGGTGAATGTATCCTAGAAGTAGCAGAAAACATATCAGTGGGGTTGCTGATCACAACAACAAAGCTTACAGAGATGCAAACACATTTACATTTGTGTAAGAGTCAAAAAGAGTGTGTATGGCTGTGTTAGGCCAAACCTCACAGAGAGATTTTTCAGACTGCATTGTGTATAGTGAAACATCAGTGGAATTTTTCTGCCCATAGAGTACAAAGACCCTGTGCAGAATCAGTCAGTTTCTCAACAATGAGGTTTCACTTCGTGGTAGCATCTGTCACTTCAATTAATTTATAACTTAACTGTCAATTATGTTATATGTCAATGTTATGGGTCAATTAAGTTATATGTCATGCTTTTCTTCCTTGGAGTACCAGGTGCAGTTCCTCAATGTGCACTAATTTGGAGTCGGTCTTCCCAATGGAAGGGAAGTCAGTCCTGTGTTACACATGTGTGCACAATGACCTTTTCCTCCTGGACCAACAGAAAAGCAACAGGCAAGCACAGGCTGCTCAGTATGAGCTTGCTTTCATAAGCAAAAGTGCTGTGCTCCAGTGTAAATATTCTTCTTAGTGTGTGGGAAGAGGAGTGACAGGGCTAAAAAGGGAAGCAGAACAGACCCAAAATAAAAAGGCAATGGAAAAATTAGAAAGACTAATAAAAATTGTTGTTTTTAAACTGTAGTTTGTTTCTAAATAACAGTTTATCAATTTCTTATCAAAATAAGAAGCTCTCATTTATGATTCAAAACAGTGATTATCCTTTTAGATTCAGCACAGACTTGATATGCTTAATTTTAGAGCTAGAATTAATGTATTACCTGTAAGAAGATTTACAGTTGAGTTTTTATAATCAAGCTTAAGCTAAGCATATAAAAGTAACGATATATTATAGATTCATATTCCTCAATCCCTAATGAAGTAACCAACTGAAGCAAAAAAATTTTAAAATAAGATCATAAAAGTAACCAAAGAAAATGCTACAATTTCACATAATAAACATTTATTATTATTTAATCTCATTAAAGAAATGAGATTTAGTGAGATGTGGCTAGGTTCTATTTCTGTCTACTTTATTTCCCAAGCTAATACACAAGCACTTAAGTGGATTTAGAAAAGAGGAGAGTCACCAAAATCTGACAAGACTCACCAATTTCACCTCACTTTGGAGAAAAGTGAGTGAAGGGGAGTGAGAGGAACACATTTGAAATCTTTTTTAAAGCCTCTAAATACCCACCAATTAATCTTAGCAGAATCAAGATTACAAATTTGCAGGTGTTCCTGGAGAGACAGATAGCACTTAAAGTCAGGTCAAATGAGGCTCAAAATTTATAATTCTAAGAAAAGAAAAAATCTTGGATGTATCAAGAAGAGACTGATATCCCAGTCCTATGCTCTTCCTCCTACCTTTGAGACACAGGATACAGAAGGAATAGAACACCCAATTGCAGATGGTAACTACATGAGCAGAGGATTGGTGGGGGGTTAGTCTTACTATTACTAGAAAAGGCAGAGCATATGAACTAAGCCAATCATAATAAACATGGACAAGTAAGATACAAAGAAATGACATGGCAACTGGTATGCCAACAAAGTAGAATGCAAGAATTCATAGGATTCAAAAGATGGTGAAATAAAAGAATAATCGGATAAGAAACATAGATCAGGACAGTCAGAAAATTCCTCAAAACTCTTTTGGATAGAAAATAAGTCATGAAAATCAATTTTTTGTGCTCACTTTGGCAGCACATATATTAAAATCGGAATGATACAGAAAAGATTAGCATGGCCCCTGCACAAGGATGACACGCAAATTCGTGAAGCGTTCCATATTAAAAAAAAAAGACAATTTTTTATTGAGTGAAACTACAAGAATAACTTGCCCATCAACCACAGAAAATAGGAAAAATATGGTATTTCCATGTGGTGGAAAGCTACCCAGTTATAAAGTAGAATAATCTTGAGGCTCTTGTAGGTAAATGGATGCAACTGGAGGTCATGTTCATAGGTGAAATAGTTTGAACTCCTACATGTGAACCCTAGCATAAGAAACAGAAGGAATTAGTGGGATCCAAAAGCAAAACAGGAGTGAGCAATAAAATACAAAGACTCCCAGGAGAAACAGCTCATATCCCAGAATAAAACATCCTGGAGAGACCCAGACAGAGGGAGATGGATCCTCTTGACACAGGAAGAAATTAAAACATAAAAAAAGCTCATCAAACACATTGGGACTACAACTGGAACAGCTAAAAATTATAGGACACAGTGTTTTTGCCAGCATGCTTCAGAATAACCATGGCCAACAGGGAAGGGGGCTGGGACCTGCACTGTAACCTGTGGGGAGGAAGCCAGGACCATGACAGGAGAGAGAGGCAGGAGGAGGCACCCAGCCCAGAACCCTGAGAGCACTGATCCAAGAGAAGGAAAAACAAGGGAGACTGAGGGCGGCAAACACACATCAGACATGGCTTCAATGGACGTTAAGAGATATCTTTGGGACCTTGTAGACAAGTTCAAAACTAAAATATTAAATCAGGTAAAGCAAGATATGAGTAGAGTAATAAAAGTAATGCTCTCAGGAAGCATCTCTCAGGATGATACAGACGGAAGAAGAGAGGAACACAAAAAAAGGAGAGAAACATTTGATAAAGAATATAAAGAAAATATAGAATACATGAAGCAGATTCAAAGAGACTATCAGGAAATTAAAAACTCCATTGAAAGATGGCAAAATGCCTTAAAAGAAACTAAGGATAGACTATCAAAACTTGAAGACAAGTTTGCAATGTGTGATGATGAAAGGAAAGATCTCTTAAAAATAACAAGGAAACAGGCAGTAACAATACAAAGGCTAGAAGATGACAAAAGAATCTACAATTTAAGAATAAGAAATGTGAACAAAGAAGAAGGAATACATACAGGTGAATTACAAAGGCTATTCACAGAATAATTAAGGAAAACTTCGCAAGCATGGGAAAGAAAGTGACATTCATTATGGGAGGCATACAGGACTCCAGCCACCTACAACCAAAACAGATCTACACCCAGACATATAATAATCAAGACACTAGAAATTCAATATAAAAACAGAATATTAAAAGCCTTCAGAGAAAAGAAACAGATGACCTATACAGATAAGCCCATCAGGATCACAGCTGACTTCTCAACACAGACCATCAGATCAGGAAGAACTTGGAGCGAAATATTCCAAGCCCTGAAAAGAAAACAACCTCCAGCCCGAATTGATGTACCCTGCAAAACTGTCACTAGAAATTAATGGAGAAACAAGATGCTTCTATGACAAAGAGGAACTGGGGGAGTTTGTGACCATCAATCCAACCCTATAGAGAATACTGAAGGACATTCTAGAGAGAGAGAGAAAAAAAATACCAGGATTTTAGGAACAGTAGCAGAAAGGCCTGAATGAGTGGGGCAGGCAGTAGAATGAAGGAGAAAACTAGACAAACAAAGGCAGAAAAATAGCATAGCAGAAATGAGGCAGAGAAGGATGGCTAGAATCTCTAACACAGATGGCCTTGATACACTATATTGTTAATAGTGTACCAGGATTTAAAACCCACATTACTCACACCACTCTGCTTAGATGTATTATATTCTGTTCGTCATTCTACCTGTACTAGATTTGAGGGCACTGACAGTAATCCCAAAAACAACAGGATATAGTACAGTAATCATCCTTAATTTCCTACTAACTTAATCTAAAGCTCTGTAAAACCTACACTGTTTTACCATGACTGATCATAATCAAATCTGGTTTGTTAGATCACTTTTGTATTGATAGATTTTATTCAAAGCTGTTATGATTGATAGTATCAAGTCTGAGAGTATAGGCAACTGCACTTAAGATGACAAGATCCACTAGAATATCCACTATGATTTGATTATTACCTGCCTTTGAAGTTTTATACTGTCTACAATGTTTTATTTTTACTAATATTGTTATGTACTGCTATATTCAATTATATATTGAATAATATTCAATAATGCCTGATGATATTGACAATTCTATTGAAGATAGTAAGAAACAACACAGTAATCATTATAGATCACCTTGTACTGTAGTTTTATATGACTTTTTGGTTTCATGTTTTTATAGGAATTTGTTTTGTTTTGTCTTGCTATGTTTTATTTTTCCCTCTAATACAGAAAGGATAGAAATACATGTAGAGACTCATGCATGCATAGCTGTTTACACTCTCACTGTTTGAATATCTACTTTGAATGTGTTAATTTTGTAACTTGAACAACTATTTCTAAGAGGACAATATGTAATTTATCAACTAGTGATTTCTTATTATCTTTTTTTTGAAATTCTGTATTATCTCTACCCTTTGCATGCTTTTGTTTTCTGTTTAAATAAAAAAAAAAAAAGCAAAACAGTCATTATAAGAGTGATAGGGGAGGAAACACCTGGGAAGGAAAGGTGAAAACTACTGCTAATTTCTTATTATCTTGTCTTGAACTCTTTTATTGTTTTCAAAATTTTGTTAGGTTTGGTTTTGTTCTGTCTTGTTAGATTTTACTCTGTCTGATGATAGAATATAGTGGGATATATTATGGTAATCTTGATTTTCTATTACATTGCTTTGAAGTCTTATAATGCTTTCATTCATTTGTTTGTTTTATTGTTTTATTTGATTTTATTATATGTGATGGTATGAAGAGCTATTTTGAAGAAAATGAGACATTATAGTAGCCATTGCTGACTTCCTATCATCTTACTTTGAAATCCTGTCATGCTTTTGTTCTTCTGTTTTGATTGGTTCTATCCTCTTGTGTTTTATTTGATTTTATTATGTGTGATGGTATGGACAACTTTTTTGAGGAAAATGAGATATTATTGTTCATTTCCTGATATCTGGTTTTGAAGTCCTGTAATGCTTTCATTCTTTTGAATGGTTTTATAGTATTTTGTTATGTTTGATATTATTGTGAATGAAGGTATGGTCAACTATTTTGAAGAAAACAAGAGACATTATAATAGCTACTGCTGATGTTCTGTTGTCTTGTGAAGTCCTGTGTTGCTTGCATTGTTCTGTTCTGATTTGCTTTGTTCTGTTTTGTTTTGTTTTATTCTCTTTAAAATAAAAAATTTATTGAGTGAAACTAATCTGAAGAAATAGCATGTCAAAGATCAAAGGGAAATTATGAGATATTCATCTATTCTAAGATTAGATCTTCAAAGAAAAAAAAACAACAACATCAGAATAATTTTGAAAAGATAAGATATGGCTGTGGAATGGAGAATCATATTATATGACTGCTAATTTTACTGATTTTGATCATTGCATTATGGTTATGTAAGAGATGTTCTTGTTTGGGGAAATACACACAGAAGTATACATTAATTGAATCACAATGTTTGTGACTTCCTCATAAATTATTCAGAAGAGACTGGGGATTTAGCTCATCAGTGTAAGCACCTGCCTGCCAAGCACGAGGTCGTGAGTTCCTTCCCTGGTACCAAAACCAAAAAACAGAAAAACACTCATGTAAAGTGTGGCAGGGGATTTAGTTCAAGGGCATAAGTGCCTGCCTGGTTAAGCGCTAGGTTGTGAGTTTGATCCCCGGTACCTAAATAAATAAATAAAGTTCATGTGGTAGTGTTTTTAAAAAAAAGTGTTCAGAAGAAAGAGTTCTCTGAGTTAAAGTGTATAAATATATAAAGGATTTTGTTGTGCTATTCAGGTATTGTGCAAAATTTCTGAAAGTTTGATTAAAATAAAAGGCTATCCAAAAACTATTAAAGAAAAACTTAAAGTAGCATCTTTAAAGAAATATTTTTTTAAAAATCAGAGTACACTCTAACAGAATGAAAAATAAAATCATTGCATATATGACACTCTAAATAATTATTATTATAAAATCTAAATAATTAATTATTATTATAATTATTATAAACAAAGGTAAATGAAAACTGTTTAAAACAACCAAACAAAATAAATTATTTCAAGAGGATACAACACAAAGGAAATAAATTTCTTAGCAGGATAAAGCCCAATGGAACAAACAATTCAAATACACAAAAGCAAAATATTTTCCTGAAAATATTTTAGTATATATGCTGCCAAAGTGAGTACAATTTTCCTGAAAACAAAGAGAAATTTATTCTGTATGTAGAAAAATAAATCTAAAATATTTTTAAATGCTGAATTATCAACACTGAAATTCAATCTTTTGTCAGTTAATGAATTCCAAGGATTAAATTTTTTTTTCAAACATTCAAGTAGGACATAAACTTGTCATATAAGAGAATGTGGTAAAAAAATTACCATAGCTTCAGATTACTTCACAATAAATTCAGAGCTAGGAGATGGCAAATCAGTATGCACAAGGTTTAAAAGGACCCAAATCTATTGCTCACAGCCCACTTGTAATTCAAATATAAAGTTAGTGGGCACTTTGAAACATGAAAGATCTCAGGTTGTAGACCTACCATAAGCACTACCTACAGGGAAAAACTATTTGACAATTACATTCAACCAAACAAAATTAAATAGAACAGCTGTGAAGGAGTAGCTAATACCATATTGAGGGCCAGAAAGGATTATATGTTCTAAACACAAAGGAAAAGAAATTGTCAAGTAAATCTAGCTAATGTGTCAATCAACCATATACAGAAAAGGCAGACATTATCAATAATTATATAATGAAACTTTCTACAGAGAAATAAAAATAAAAAGCTCAAGATAGGACAGTCATGGGGAAAATGCCAATACTGAATGTTAATTACATATGTGTGTACACACACACACACATACACACACGAAATAAATCTTAACAAAAGGATAAACGCTAATTATCACAGGGTGTCTTCAATAATATCCAGATTGGCATATGGTTTAAAAATATGAACATATTTTCTTACATAGATTTTTTACTGTGAAAAACTGAAGTATATAATTACAAATGGTTTTAATGGCTTTATTTTCATGTTTTTCCTTGATTTTTAAAGAAATAGTTATAAAAATTAGGTTAAACCATACAAATCAGTGAAGAGTATGCAGCTTTGGTCTACAAAAGTATGATTTCATAGAGTTAAGTTTGGTAATATTTTATGGTGAAAAATTATCTAAAATGTACAATTTTCTTTGGTTTCATTTCAATTTTTGTTAAGTTTGGGATATCTGTCTATATAAGTTTAAAAGGGCCATGTAGAGGTATATAAGTCTATTTTATAAAATCATTACCTTTTCCTTCAATCTACTCATCCTTTCAAACAATTATTTTTATTTTCCTACTTATGATACAAACGGATGTTTAAAACTCAAATGAAGCTCACTAAAGTTAATAAAGTTTAGGAGTAATACTAAGATTTGAGGGGTTGATACTTTGTTTTTTATTGCTTAAAATTTTCAAAATGAAGATGAAACTTTTAAACAAAACTACTGAAAACATTGAGGAGACCATTAGTAAAAATTAGAGAAGTTCAAGTTTGAAATCCATAGAACTAGTGAATTTTCTAGCCTGCCTCGCAGATCTGTGGCTGGTTGCTTTCAACGTGAAGTGAATGACTTGCTAATGATAATAAGAGGAGTATGTCCCTTGATGTTTTGTTGTTGAACCAGATCTTTTAGAGTTCAAGGGTATGGTCCCTGTTTGGCAAAATATGTTCATTAAGACTCGAAATAGAATAGGCCCACTGGTACACCTGGTACTTGTTAGATGTGCACGGTCTCAGGCCCCAATCCAGACACTGAGTCAGAACTTAGCTTTAACAAACTCCCAGGGAATCTGTGCATGTACTAAAACCTGAGAAGCACTGTTCTAGGAGATCTACCTGTTTAATTTCCCAACAAGGATGCTGAGCATTAACTTTCATAAAGCTACAAAGATTAACTCTTCACTGGTTTTGTAGAAAGGAAAAAGGGTTTGTTCTGTTTTGTAGTTGTTGTTTGTTGTTTTCCTGCTCACTTGAAACTCCTTATGCCATAGTTCTGGTGTGTATGATGATAGCTTGGACTAAGAAAGGAAGTCTTTTTCCATTGTACTGCTTGTGTTTTAAAGAAAGATTATAAAGAAAAAGAGAGAGTGTAGAATTAACATTATCTACAATTAATTAAATAGCATTAAATCTATGAAACAAGGCAACCTCAGCTAAGCACAACACTCTCTTAAAATCTACCCCCAGGCTAAATGCCATGATGTTCCCTAAGTTCCTGAAGAATGCCTCACTATGCCTTGAAAGAAAAATAAAAGTCATAAAATAAACACTGTTACATTTGCTAGTGAACCAACTTACTTGGTGATATGCAATTTTTTACAAAAGTCTGAAGAAGGATTATACTAGTTTACAAAATCTGTGTGTATTTTTAGAAAAACACAAGCTCTAAAGAGACTGAGATCACATCTATAATTTTTTAAGTATGAGTTTGTTTTCTAATGTCTTACATTAATGTTTAAGTGTGAAATTTCCAGGAGCTCAGCTCTAAGTCAGTTATTACTGTGTACTTACACTGTTGATACAGGTTATTACTTGGTACTAGCTCAGTCAATACTTCATTTTGATGTGTTTCAAAGTTCAAATAAATTGGTCTCTTCAACATGTAAGGTTATTTTTCATGATAAAAACATAATTTTTTCAAATCCTTCACAAAACTAATTTATAATTTTCTATTTATTATAAATTATTTTTAATTAAAGATTATCATACTACCATTTATTGGAGAAGATGGAAAAAGCAAAAAATAGGGGCTGGGGATTTAGCTCAGTGGCATAAGCGCCTGCCTGGCAAGCGCAAGGTTCTAAGTTCCATCCCTGGTACCGCCAAAAAAAAAATAATCAGTGTGATAGGAGGAAGGAGAGAGATAGTTTAGTTAGCAGCAACATTCTTTCTCTTTGAAATAAGTACAAAGAAAACAGTATATGAAACATATTCACAAGGTAGGACAAATAGAACTCAAGAATATATTCTGTGATATAAAAATTGAATTATGCAATCAGTAGCATTCAAAATTAGTTGTATCTATACAATTATGAAAACTGACTCATTTTAACAAAGTATTTTAAAAGCTCATCATATTCAATAGGCACAATGTTTGTACAAATTCACCATAGGCTTTTAATGAGAGCAAAGTTCAGAGTGCTATATTTTTCCTTTCTTTATGTGTTAAGTCAAGCAAATATATGAGGGGAAAAATGATAAAATGAGCACGTTGGAGAAGACCACAAAATTGAATGTAAACTATAGCTCCCCTTTAGGATACCACAAACACAAGTTTCATTTGTACTTAGCCCAGCTTACTTCCTGTTGTAGCATGGACCTTCTGCTGGCACGACACCGGCCTTTCCAATCAGAAGTCACCTGACAAAGGAGAAGGCAGGCCTGGTGTGCACTGCCCTGCAGGGTGCAAAATCCGGACACAGGCCTGGTGTGCACTGCCCTGCAGGGTGTAAAATCCGGACACAGGCCTGGTGTGCACTGCCCTGCAGGGTGTAAAATCCGGACACAGGCCTGGTGTGCACTGCCCTGCAGGGTGTAAAATCCGGACACAGGCCTGGTGTGCACTGCCCTGTAGGGTGCAAAATCCGGACACAGAGCTGTGCTCAAATTTCCCAGTTCACTATTTCTCATCACTTAGGTTGCAGAAGTAGAAGCCAAATTTTCCAAACTTCTTAAAGGTACACTCCACTTACTAATTATCCTATGGACAGCATAAAAAATAATTTTATTGAAATGCATTTCATGGTTTTCTTTCTTGTGCTCTCAGCATACAATGATTAGGTGAAAGGGAAGTGGCAATCAGGCAGATATTGCTGCTAGTCAGCATACAAGGGTGATGACCCGATGTTCTAGCACTGAGATCATCACACCAGGAAATGATAGCCATGTTTCACCTTCCCAGAAATGAGATACCTTGAGCTGGGTATGAGCAGCAGCCCTAGAGAGGAGCAGGAGAACCAAAGGCTCCCCCTGAGCTCCCTGTGCAAAAGGAAAAGCCTTTCAGCTAGTGAGACTGATGGGAGTCAGTGAGTTAGTTCCTAATCTGGCTAGTGAAGGGGGAGAGGCTGCAAGGACCCCTTTGGACAGCAGTGACCTTCCCAATGCCAAGCTCGCAGAGTCAAGGCCCAGAGCAAGGAGCGCATCCACCACTGGTCAGGCAACTTGAAGCTATGCATACCGCCAACTGCAAATCACCTCAATGGAGCAGCTAAAAAGGAACACAAGGAACAATGAATCGCCCCCTGAAACCTAGAAGGCAGTTGTCAAAAAAGGAGACGAAAGCAAGAGCAGACAAGAGATGGTACAAGGGTCATAAAGACAGGAACCAGAAAAGGTACAAACTAGGATGATGGCAACACGGAAAAGGGATCCGTAAGATTACCCAGACATGATCAGGAACGTGCCAAGAAACAGTCACAAAGGAGGCCATGCCGCACTCCCTGGGTTCTGGGCTCAATTTGGCCACAGCTGTGGCCACAGCTTGCCTCCTTGTCAGTCTTGGCTTCCAAGATTGGCTCTTCCAAGGGGAAGAGCCTTATGGCGGCCTGGTTAAGGCTGGGGACAGAAAAGCACTGTGAAAAGAGAGAAAGAAGGAAGGAAGGAAGGAAGGAAGGAAGGAAGGAAGGAAGGAAGGAAGGAAGGAAAGAAAGAAAGAAAGAAAGAAAGAAAGAAAGAAAGAAAGAAAGAAAGAAAGAAAGAAAGAAAGAAAGCACTGTGGAGGCAGCCAGGTATCAGGTTAGGCTGCAACCACCTGTGGATGGGTGTCCTCGCAGCCAGAGGTCAAATGCTGGGACTGTTCAGCGGTCATGGGCAGGAGCAGCCACTTCCCACTGGCCCATATCAGTGATCTGTCTTCCTACCCACTCTCCCCTGACCCCACTCCAGGGCTGAATGGAAAATACAATCAGTTTAATAGCAAACATTTATAAATAATGAAGAGAAAAATGTACAGGAGGAAGTAGCAAGATTTTTTACCTCCTTTCAGCTCTTGTCCAAAAGGAGGGAGCAGTGTTTTCTGTGGCTTTGTTCTCTATCTAGCATGAGGAGGTCACAAATAAAGATGTGCATGGGCAGGGCACAGAGCAAGAGAAAAAGTTTCTGTGCTCAACACCAGAAAATACATTCCATCATCAGGTGTGTTTCTGGACTGCAGGAGACCCTAGATCTGCATTAGGAAAGCATACAAGTCTCCCAGAGGTGTTATTTTCTACTGCAACCCTTGGCCAGGCTCCTCCCAGCTTGGGTTGGGCAAAATCCCTTTTTCTTGGACACCAGGATAGTGGCATGTCCACTCTGGGTGGCAGAGTGGTGGTGACCTCCATGCTGAGGGACAATCATGAAAAGTCCATGTTGACCCCAAAATACTGTCCCTTATTGTTGTGCCCCTGTAATCTATGATGGAGCTCCCTGTGCTGTTTAGCAAGATTGTTTTGTTTTGTTTTGTTTTCTTCCTGATAATTCAGTGGAACAGCATCCCAAGAGAAAACAGATGTGGGAGGAAGACCTGGCTCTGTAAGACACATGACCTGCCTCTTGTGTGGTGCTAGAGACCCTGGGTTTGGGAGCATACTGCTGCTTGAAGGCGACCCACAAATGCTCAAGTTGCACACACCAGTGTGAGATAAAAGGCACAGGTCTGTAAGACAGGTTGAGAGGGTATTTACAAAGCTGGCCACCAGCTTCCAGCTGCGGTGCCTTCAGGGCTTTACAAAATTGGCAGTGTATGATGCAAGACACACAGCGAAACACTTCACAGCGTCCCTTGCAAACAGAGCGAAGAAAAGGCTATACCACGTCAAGGCCAGAGACTGCAAAATGCAGAAGACGAGCGCAAGTCCCTTGTCACGCCACCAAAAGGCAGAACACAAGGTAAGGCTAAAGCACAACAGTAGCAGGACTGTCGCCATCAGACGTGTGGGCTCAAACATGCGCGGCAGCCGCGTCCTGGGGCCCAGGAGGAAGATGATGCTCCCAGCTGATGCAATGCTCCCCAAGGTGTAAAACACTGCGAACAGGTAGAGTCCCCTCCTGGGCACCCACGGCAGAAGAGTTCCCAACAGTGAGCAGAGAATTCCTAGAGCAAAGTGGGCGATGAAGCCTTTTACCCTGGTACCCCAGCTTAACGATGATGCTTCGACAACCTCGGCCAGGCCGCGGCGGTCCTCGGTGTCCTGCCCGCTCAGCACCTTCTTCAGCTTGCCCATCCCGAGCCCGGCCCCGGCCCCCGCTCAGGCTCAGGCCCTCGGCGCCGCCTGTTGCTCTCGGCCCACCGACCGCGCTTCCGGGACCCCCCAAACGATTATTTTTTAAAGACCAATGTAAATCTGAAGGTACCAATACAAAATTTCAGGTCACAGTTATATTACTAAATACACTAAAAACATCATAATTTATGTAAAATATTTAAATTAAAACATATATAGTCTAACTCTGTTTTTAAATGCAAACTGGCTCTATATAGAGTGTGTTGGACTCCTTAGAGTCACAATTGTCATTATCATAAAATTATGATTTTATTAAATATGAAAAGCTGATATATAATATTATAGCCACCATTGACTCAGAGGAAAATGTAAGTTTCAAAGCAGTGGCTACAAGCAGTTGTTCTATCTTAAATATTCATGGACTATCAAATATGTATTTTTCTAAAGAAACTAAAAGAAACAGTTTTCCTTCAAACGTAATAAACACCCCCATGAATCAATATACAATTTTTAAGTCCTGAAGGACACCAAATTTAATGAATTTTGCAGAAATCAAATTTTGAAATATTTTTGTAGGAGAGAAATTATAAATAAAATTAGATTTTGACCCTTCTGTGTTCATTTAAGCTTTGAAATAATTGTGAAGAAAAATAACAGAGAAAAGTGTGCCTATATGTTATTATACATCAACCCTTAAGAACCAGTTTAATAACTAGAATTTAGAAGGAGTTTCCTCTTTCATCTGTAATATTCAAAGAATCAATGTTTTATGTGTCCCTATCAGGGAAGGTAAGCCTACTCCTCCTCCAGAAGGAAGCTGCAGTGTTGGAGCAGCATGATCCTGGTAAAACTCAAAAGAGCTAAATCCACTGTGGGCACTGCACTCTGGTTCTGTAAGCCGCAGTTACTTTTCCTCACTGCTGAGCCAAAGCACCCACACCCTAAGATTAACAAGGAAAGGTCTGTTTTGCTTCGCAAGTTGTAGAGGTTTCAGTTTGTAGTTCGCGGCTTCCAAGGCAGGGTGGCACGGCAGAGGGCCCAACAAAGGAGAAAGAGCTCATGGTGAACAGAAGGCAGGAATGCAGTAAGGCTGGGCAGTAATGACAACGAACAATGACCACAACCCTCTTTCTGTTTCTTATATCTTATCCAGTCCACCTAGCCTTAGACCAAGTAGCACTCACACCCAGGGTGGAGCAGTCTTACTCCCTGCATCTCAGTCTAGAGCCAGCCACCTGAGACCCACCTATGAGGCTTTGGGGGACATCTAGATACAAGCCATAACGCTGTACTATGATACATCGCACTCAGGGTAACGTTTAAAGGAACTTAGAACATGTTAAAATAAGGCAAACAAAAGAAGATATTATTAGTAAGAACTGGACTTCTGCCACAACAGAAAAATATAAAGTGAGAGAAATTTAAAATAACTTAGATGCCCTTCAGAAAACTCAGGAGAGTGTAACTCTTGCTGAACTCTTACAATAACATCTGGTTGCCACAGTATTAGAAGCTAATTGATTCCAACTGCGAGAAAAGATACACAGAGGATAGGTCAGACTTATGCTTAGCATAGAGCAAGCAGACAGCCCACGTTTCTTAATGGAAATACTTTCAAGTATAATTTAATATAACCAAAACATAAAAAGAGATAAAGGAAGGCCCAATTCAGTCCCTGGTTTTATTTATTTGTTCATTTAGGCAAGCATATCATTTTCTCTAGTAATCAGCAAGCTTATTAATATTATAGCTAAAGTGAAAATTTGATACAACGTTAACAATAAAACTGATGAACACAACACAGTCTAGTCTGCAGTTTATAAACATAAGAAATTACTTTTGGAATACCTTGTTCCATCCTTGGTAGTATAAACTTTACAATGATTTACACTGACACCAGTTAAAATACAACAAAATAAGTTTTACTTAGTGTTTACTAAGAATACATGCTCTGTGAATACTACTTAAACCATGTCAACACTGGAAAGATAAAATAGCCATATAAAGGGCTCAAAAATACTGATAAAATTTGAAGAAATATAATTATAGTAACATCCTTCTGAGGCAGTATTTTAGTAACAAATAATGTTCTTCTGAGAGGATCCTATATTTTGATCCTGAAGAAATTCCATGGCATTGTTGCCTATTGACATTCTTGTTCCATTGTGTAAAGTGCTGAGATAGAAATGTGGAACAAAATTTTACAGAATGGTATGACTGCGTGAAGACAGAAACACTTACTAGGTAACTAGGTGCATTACTACCTCATTTCAATGAAATAGAAATCAACTTACGACCTGACATGACCACTCATATCTCACCAGTAAGATTAAATAACTGGACACGATAATCCTTTAAACACTCTCCAATTTTGGAAACTTATGATTTAATATTCAATCCAATTCAATTGTAAAAATCATTATCTCCTGAAATTCCCAAACACCGCGTCATGATCAGGATATTCAAAAATAAATGAAATGTTATCCCCACCCTCCAGTTGCTCTCCAAAGTAACACACAGTCTGTCCTATATCACTCATTGAGAAATACTTGCTGAGCATTTGTCATATAGCAGCCTTTGTTCTGTCATAACAAATACACCACTGAATTAGACAGGCTCTTTCTCTCTAATAGTACAAAATAAACAAGATACTGAGACAGACAGTGAGACAGTGAGAAAGACACTGTCTTGGATAGAAGGAGTATTGTATTACACAGTGTGGTCTAACATCCTTTAAAGGGATATCTAGAATAAATCTAGTGGGGAGAAATAGTCATATAAAGAGTCTGAGAATAAAATCAGAGATTCCTGAGCACCATGTATTCCAGGAAAGAGCATATTCTAAGGCTAAGAATTAAGAGTATAACCTATCTAAAAACAGACAGCAGTCAGTATGGCTGCACTGTGGAAGAAGCAACAGTTAAGAAAGATGAGTATACAACTCAGCTATTGTTGTTTGATGCATGGGAAAGAATATATATCTGAAGCTTTCTACCTTTTGTGGGATGTTATTAGAGGACTTTAGGCAGAAAATAACAGACTATAAATTTAACTATAGTTTAAATTTATAAGATGCATAATTCATTCCCTATAAACTGAAATATAAATTATAGTAGACCATAAATAAATATAAATAATTTACTTACCGACTAAGAACAGTAAAATTTGATGGAAATTAACCATAGCAACATGGTTTGGGGAAGAAAAAATTGAAATTGGAAGACAAGTGAGAGACTATGGACAACTGGCTTATGCTCGTCTTGAATAGTAAACATAAAAGTGGTTATTAGGCTTGGGCTGAATTTTGGAGCCAAAATTATCAGGATCTAAAAATGCACAGGCTGTCCTGAATGTGAGTTAAGTTGACTCCCAGATTTTTGGCCTAATCAATGAATTATGTTGCTATTTAGAGAAACAGGATGAGTGGGTAATTAGATATGTTTTCCCTGGAGATGGGGAGACTCAATGGAGTTACTCTTAAAATCCTAATGATTTCATACCTGTTGCACTTTAAAGGGACAAATATTAAAATCTTGAAGAAATTGGAATTCTTTTGTATACTGGCATCAGTTCAGAACATAAAATTTTGGCACAGTCAAGAACACTTTATTTCCAGCCACTACTTTTGTCTAGGAAGCTGTTTTCCAACTCTCTTAACTGTTAATTGTTATTAATTTTTAAAGACTCAGCTGAAATATCACAGTCTCTAACATCTTGCATATCTACATTTTTCAGTGGCAAAGTCATTATTGTATCATCTCTCTTATTAAAACATTGCATATATATTAGTATTATACCTGATAGTATGTACTATTGATACTTATTCAATTCCAAAAAGTATATTATTAATGTTCCATTTAATGAATCTTATCATAGCATATAGGGCGCCTATCCATATAGCAATTTTCTCAAAATATGAATTTTTAGTTGTCTATATCAAGATGTAGAGAACTGTTGAAAAATGAAAATTCTCTGGCCTTACCCACACTTATACGAATCAGTATCTCCAACAGGTCAACCCAGAAATCTTCATCATAACAGGCTTCACAGCTAATCATGCTCACAGAGATGTTTGAGAGCTCTATACTGGACTCTTGGGCCACAAAAATAAGGTTTTATTTTGTATCATTTGTGTCAGGCAGTGCCTGGCCTAAAACAGGTGCTCCAGTAAATGTTATCCGTTATAAATTACTGACTTTGATTTATTTGTCAAAATTGTTACTTAAAGCAATTGGATACTTATTTATAAAGAGTTGTCTCAGTAACAGATTTCTTATTTTTCTTTAATATACAATGACATAGAACACTCCTGTCTACCTCCAAAAGAAGCAACCAGAATTTTTAAAGCTGCTTTAAAATTCTATGTGAGATTAGATAATCTAATCATAGAGCCAAAAAGCATTTATCATAAATGGGTGTTTTTTTCTACTGAAAAAAATATTATATCTGACAGATTCTCAACATAAGGGCATGTAGAAAGGATCTCAGCTAGCCAAGGTGTTTAGAGAAAAAGAGATATAAATCTTTACAGATATGAATGAATCATTTGTAAATGAATTACTGGCTTGAAGAGAGGCCTCACCCACCCTCTGAATAAGCCACTTTTGTCAATTATCCTTGGTAAACTGAGTCCCCAGGGAATTAAACTTCCTCATCCCTTCATACCAGGACCTATCATAATGCTAATATACTCAGCCTGTGTGCTGAACTGCCTCAATTAAGCTACCTACTGCAACTTTATATACAAAATGTAACATAAAACAAATGTACTTAAGCAGGTATAATGGAGTAAGGGTAATGACTTAACAAGACCAATGCTATACACATCAGGAAAATATTACAGTGGATATTCAACATCCCTAAAGATTTATGAAAAATAATGCCATTATTTTGGTTGTAGAGTGGAGTTAATAAACTGAAAGCAAGATCCCAGGGTTAACACAGAAAGCATTAAATTTAGAAATTAGCTAACTCATCACCACTCCAATAGCAACCTTAATCTCAGCCATTCATTTTATATATGATTACATTTTATATATGATTACACACAATCATAATAGGGATCAACTAAAACAATATGAAATCTAATACAAATACATTCACCTTACCCATCTTCTGCTGCTTTACACTTGGAAATGTATGCTGGACACTCGGCACAACACCCAAGGCAACCATGTCATCAGCAGGTGCAGTCAGGCTACTATTTAGGATCCATTCTCTGTCTCCTGAAGCGGAAGTAGATAAAATAATATAAAGCATAAAGTGTGGTAAACCCATGTTGTTGGAGCATTGTATTTATTACCTGCCTGAACCATACTTATCTGAATTAGGCAATATATATAACAGTGAGATATATTATAAAATACCAAATCTCATGACTATTAAATAAAAACCACTGAATTTATATATTAATTAAAAAATAAAAAGTATAACATGCAAAGATAACACACATGAGTATGACAATAAACAAGTACTTTAAAGGCATATTACAGTATAATATAGAGGATAACAATTTATACATGAATACACATAAAGAATGCTAAGTAATCAAGACCTAGGTTTAAAGTTGAAACTAAAAAAATCAAGAAATAGAAAATTTGAATATACATACAGATTTTAAGAATACTGAGAGCTGAGAATAGTGGCATACAACTGATATAAATATATAAAGGTATATAATGAAATTAAAGTGAAGCAGGAGGATTGCCAAAAAGAGACAGAGACAGAAAGACAGAGACAGAGGCAGGCAGGCAGGCAGACAAGCAGGAAGGAAGGAAGGAAGGAAGGAAGGAAGGAAGGAAGGAAGGAAGGAAGGAAGGAAGGGAGGAAGGGAAGGAGGAAGTGTGGGAGAAAAAAGGAAAGAGAGAGAGACAGAGACAGAGAGAGACAGAGAGGAAAGAAGGAATAAAGACAGGAGGAAGAAAGGAAAAGAGCAGGTTAGCAGTGTATCTCAGTGGAAAGCTCTGAGCTAAACTCTCGATACCATAAAAAATAAATTTCCCAACAAATAAAAGTCCTGGACCTAATGGTTTCACTGGTTAGCTCTGTCAACATTTAAAGAATGAAATAAAATCAGTCTTTCTCAAACTTCTTCAAAAAATTGAAGAACATTTTGTAAATCATTCTACAATGCCAACATTCCCATGATAACAAAGTCAAACACACAAGAAAAGTCTAGATGAATATTTTATAAAAGTAGTGAAGAACTCCTCAACAAAATATTAATAAGGAAAATCAGTAGCATATTGTAGCAACTACATAGTGACCAAGTGAAATTTGTTCCTGGAATACAGGAATGAATTAACCTACAATAATCCATCTATGCCATATACCATAGTAATTGAATAAAAAGAAAAATACGATAATCACAAATGATGCAGAAAAAGCATTGGACAAAATGTAATACAATAAGAATTCTTAACTAGGTATAGAGGCAAACCATTTGCACATAATAGAAGTCTCATATGAAATGGTGCAAAAATATTCTCAAAAGTAAGTGACTGAAAGCTTTTTTGTGGGAGTTGAAGCAAGGAAAGATGCATACTTTCACCACTTCTACTGAAAATAGAGCTAGAAGTTCTAGCCCCCAAAAAAATAGGCAACAAAAAGGGAAGAAAAGAAAGCCCAATCCAAAAGCAATGCATAGAATCATCTTTTTAAGCATGATATCATTTAATATGAAGAAACTCCTAAAAATTCCATAAAATGAACTCAGCAAAATTACAGGATAAAGTCAGTAGGCAAAAAATCAGCTGTATTTACTTATACTAGAAGTGAACATTTCAAAATGTAAATTAAGGGAATTTTTCCAATCCTATCACCATAAAATGAGCAACATATTTAAGAAATAACCAAGGATTAAAAGATATGAACAATAAAAAAGAGAAAGCTGATAAAAAAAATTTTAAAGACATAAAAAAATGGAAATATATCTCATGGGGTCACAGACTGCTAAGATCTTAGTTTTAAGGTACCAACAGAACCCAAAACAATTTACAAATTCACTGTTATCCCTATTAAAACCCCAGGGTATGTTTTGTAGAAATAGAAAAAGCCATCCTCACATGGAATCGTGAGTCATCATAAAGAACCAAAGCAAACCTGAGAAAAATGAGTGAAAACTTTCCTGTAGAAGTAGTGTACTGTAGAATCCTGTACTTCCTGATCTTTCACTAGGAGTGTGGAGGAGTCCTATACTTCCTGATCTAAAGACAACTAAAAAGATGCAGTTATCAAAAGAATACAGTACTGGGGCTGGGAATGTAGCTCAGAGGGGGAGGGTATTTAGCTCAGTGGCATAAATGCCTGCCTGGCAAGCATAAGGTCATGAGTTTGATCCCCAGTACCGAAGAAAAAAAAAAAGAATACAGTAGTACTGAGTAATAGAAGAAATACAAGTCCCACAAATAAGCCTACTCACAAATCTTTATGTATTGCTGAATAACTAAAGCAAGCTAACTTATGTTTTTACTTCATATGCTTTTATGTGTGCACATGGTAAGAAAATCTACATTAAAATCTACATTCTTGATCAAATGATTTTTGACAAATGTACTTAGGTTAGTCAATGAGAGAACAGGTAGTCTTTTCAATAAATGGGGCTACAAAATTTTGTATACATAAGGAGGTGAATAAATGTGGCACTTCATTTAATAGTATGTATATAAATGAACTAAAAATGAATCCATGTAATGCAAGACCTGAAAACTCTAAAATTTTTAGAAGAAAAACTGTAAATATTTCAGAATACTGCATTTAGAAATGACTTTATAGATTTAAAAAAAAGGCAGATGAAACAACATAAAAAAATCACAAATTGAACTTCATGTTAAATATTAATTCCCCATCAAATTATACTAACATTACAACTGAAAGCAATTCACAGAATGAGAGGAAAAAAATTAGATCATGTATGAGGGAACAACAGAAAACCTCACTAAAAATTGAGCCACGGCCTTGCGTAGACATCATACAAAGGGAAATACACAAATTTCTAATAAACACATTCAAAGATGCTCCACATCACTAACCATTAGAGAAATGCAAAGTTAAACTCCAATAATATACCACTCACATGAAAGAAAACAGACAATAACAGCTGTTGTCTAGGATATAGAGCAACAGAAAGAAACTTGTGCACTATTATCTGGAATGCACAGTGGTACAGGGATTGTGAGAAACAATATGGGAGTTGTTAAAAAATTAAAAATTTAATTCCTAAATGACTTAGCTCTTATATTTCTAGGTATAAGCTCAAAATAAGGACAAACTTGTTTAAACTCATGTTCATAATAGCATTATTCACAATAACTGCATATTAAAGCAAACTAAGTGTTCACTGAGGATTACTGAGTAAGAAAAATGTGATGAATCCATAAAAATTGAATATTAACCTACTTTTAAAAGATATAAATTATTTTCTATTTGTTTAATATCTTTCCATTTTAACAGTGACTTTCAAATTCTATCCAATAGAGTCTAGGAGGCTTGGTTACATGCACAGAGAAGCTAGGCAGACAGAGGTTTTACTTTCTGTTCTTATATTTTTTATTTTATATTAAAGAAGAAAGCAAATTCTTATGCATGCTATCACATGAATGAAACTACTTAAAGGCAATGTCGACTGAAATCAACCTGTCACAGAACAATAAGCACAGCATGATTCCACTTATTGATTACTTATAATACTCCAAATAATGGAACCAGACAGCAGCATGGTACTTGTAGCGATTGGAGAAGAAGGGAACACTGCTATTGTTTAATGGGTATAGAGGTGAGTTTTACAAGATTAGAAGAGTTCTGGAAATGAATGGTGATAATTGCACAGTATCATGAATGTTATTTACTACCTCAGAACTGTGTAGATAAAAATGATTAAGATGGTAACAGTTGAATTATGCATATTTTACCACAATAAGGAACATTTGAGATAAAAGGAAACTGCAATCATATCTCATGAATTTCACAGATGCTAAGGACTTTTTTAAAAGATGAAATTTAAAGATTTTTATTCAATAATTAATGAAGTGATTCAAAGAGCTGGTGTTCTCTTAAAATGATAATGGCTGTACTTCTAAATTCTTAAATATTCTTCCCCCCAATTTTATTGTAGTGTTTTCTCATATTCTGAAAACAGCTTCAGATATAAAAATATAGCAATTCACACAGGGTTAATAATTTTAGGTAGGCAGGAAGAAAATAATTTTACTATGATGTTGATAAACCATTTATAAAAATAAAAAATTTGGAAGGTTGTTAAACTAGTCCATATTCAGTTGATTTAATGTCTGTATTTACCTGAAAGAAGAGTTCTACTGTAGGAATCACTGTACGGTAAGCTAGGAGAAGGAAGTAAGTTGCATCTTTCATTTGTATCAGAAGTAAAAAATCTCTCAAGTCCTTGATATTGCTGACTTACAGTTTTACTTCTGATGGCTATTTCCTGTAACAACTAGAAAACAAAATATTCAACAAAACCAAGTTTATTTTTTACCTTATTAAAACAATGTATTGCATTCATTAAATATGTATTACATACTTGGCACAAATTCTCTTGTCATGAAGTTCAGTTTATAATAATAATGATATAAATAACACAACATATATACATAATAAGTTCATTTTTATAATTTTTATTTTGGGTACTGGGAATTGAACTCAGGCTCTTGCACTTGCCAGGCAGATATTGTGCCACTGAGCTAAATCCCCAGGCCTATACATAAATTCTGAAAGTGTATGAGCCACAAACACAGTAATTATCTGAAAGTTGCCATCAACCCAAGGAGATAAGATGTTTATGAAATAAAATTTCCCTTTCTGCCTTCTTTCCTTTATTTTCTTTCCTAGGTGCTTTTGCACGTAAAGTATCCTGGAATATAATCTCTTTCATATATAATGCATTAGAATTTGTGTATTCATCTACATGTAAAATAATTTCAAAGATAAAAGTAAAATACCAGTGGGGACCAGTTTGATCTGATAATTGTCATAGATAAAATCTAGTTAACTAAAAACTCATTATGAAGCAAATACGCGAGAAACTGAAGCAAGAAGAAAAGAAGAAATTTGAGAGGTTTATAACTGGAAATTTGCTAGGCTTTGAATATAGGTCTTTCTGATCTGAAGCCCAGCCTTATTCTGCAACCATGTTAATCATATTTTGTATATGCATTTATTCTAAGATAAAAATATAACTGATGTTTTAAAAATCCATATCAATCTACAAGGAAACATTTGTAATTCAAAAGTAAGAACTATGAATGGGCTTGAAATACAACCAGAATGCCCATCAGTATTTAATCATTTATTAATGTATCTAATTTTTGTCCTAATATTATCATTCAAAGGATTCAACAACACAAAGGAAAACTCTAGCATAGTTATAAAATCATACAAGTGAAAAAATATAAGTCAAGTCTTGTAACCAGTAAAGCACATCATTCGAAACCAAATCCATGTCCACTTCTCTTAAGAATATCTTCTCTTGACTCTCTGAAATATTTGATTAAAAAATAGAATTTATTCTGCTTTATTGAAATTTATGTTTAGACAATGCAATTGCAATTCTAAAAAGTCTTTAACAAGTCTTAGTGCACAGATAACAAAATTGATAGTGGGTAAATAATTTTGGGTTTTTTGTGCAAACTCACAGAGTTAACTATTGATAGTTACAGAACCAGAACCAAGGATCACTAGCAAGTTCATATTTCTTTCCAAGTACTTCCTATGATTTAATAATGCCATAAGTAGCCCCACTTCATGAAGTCTTAAGTCCAAAGCAAATGACCTTGTACTCATTCTGAGTGTCAGTAAACTATGTGGCTAAAAAAAATGAGCCTGTTTCCAAGGGCATGGATTTTTGACTGGGACACAACAGATTTCCAAATAATTTCTGCTCATGGAATGGTTTCTATTAGGGAAAAATATAATAAAAATAGTTAAGTAGGGTTGATAAGGAAGGAATAAAACTGGGTTCTGCCATTTAACTAATCAAACAGCAATAATTCAGCCAATAAACTGTCCAGTACCAGTTCTTTCAGTTGCCACACCAGGGAATTCATACTCTGCTGTTCTGTCAACTGCATTCTGTTTGGCAGATTCTCACCTTCTGCCCTCTGGCTCACTTTATTCCTGGAAGAATACGCCAAGGTAGAGTCTTGGCCACTCCACGTAAATCTTAATACAAATGGTAGACAGTTTCTATGAAACTAACTACACTTTCTTCATTCCTCAGTTATAAATACAACATATTAAAATTTTGTTTATTTACTATTGTCCTGAGCTATGCTTCATCTCATCTAACTGAAAAAAAAGCTGTGTAAACCATTTTATGGAAGTCACTGCAATTGATTATTTCAGCAAGTTTAAAGTGACGAGGACTTTATGTATTCCAGGTGCATAAATGCTCTTTTATATTGTTAACTAGCACTGCCAGAACATATTATGAACAATTTACAGGGTCAAATAGAATAAAATCAGAATGTCTCATTACACACACACACACACACACATATATATATATACACATATCTTGATTTTTAAAAATGTCTGCACTTAGTGATAAATATTTTACATTAATTGGGTAAGATGGTATGATCATATAAAAGAAGTAAAGGAAACTGAGGGAAATTAAGGGTTCTACTTACCCCATACCCATGCTTGACAGGCTCTGATCAATTTAGAGTAAACCATAAAGTCAAGGTGGAACACAAGTAACTGAATCGTCTAAATTATTGTAGTTCCCTTACAAATGATTTGGAAAACCAGGAGGGTCTGAGGGCAATGGGGGTTTGTTTTCTTTTCTCCTGAAATAGTTCGGGTGCATAAGTGCCATGGGCAAGTCTGTGGATTTGATCTCGTTTCTAAATAAAATAAAATAAAATAAAACCTACCAAAAGTAAATAGTAAAAAATAAAAATCATACATAATTAAATAAGAATCAGAGAATGTTAGAAAAACTTTTCCCAGAGAGTTTATCACAGGAAGCAGAGAAATGATAATATTCTACTGAGAACTTCCTGGTAAATAGAAATCAGAAACAGACATACAGAGGAGAGTAGTACACATACATAAGAGAAGAGAGAGACAAGGAAGGAGGAAAAGAGGGAGAAAGTGGGAGAGAGAGAGAGAGGAGAGAGAAGACAGGAGTGGAGAGAGAAAGAGAGAGAGAAAGAAAGAGACACGTAGAAACACAGGGAAAACAGAGAAGTAGCAAAGCACCTTAGGCAGATAATGATAGGCAAAATACATTCCAAGGCAGTTTCTCTACCCTGGCACACATGGCCTGACTGATATCAAATGCTAACATTCCTGAACAGTTAAGTCAATCATTTTCCCATAGAGAGAATGGGGAAAGGACAGGAGAGACTTGCAAGGTTCACTCAAATACTGTTCCTCCCTGAAGATGAAGCCTCCTCTGCTCGCCTTGAAAGTATTAAGTGGAATAATATTCCTCTCAAAAATGAAACAATGACAGCAAAGAAGCACTTAACTTTGATGATATGGATTTACGGTTATCTTCACTAAAACTGTGGACAACTACTGCCTTCTTAAAAAATAGCTAAGCAGCAACTATTATACCATTCTAAAATCAAAACAACTGGGCAATGGATAGTCTATGTAACAACAAGATTCCCAGTAAGTATGTTCAGAATAGTTCTATAATTTCAGTAATAATTTTCTGATTACTTGCTATGTATAAAACACCATACTCAACAATTAAACACTTTACATAAAAGCAAAATTTTACAATAATAAAAGATAAAAATATGTTAACTTGTTAAAATTTTTATTTTAAATTATGAAATAATTTTGAAATGTAGATATATTCAGTAAAAAAAACTGCTACAAATCATTAATTTAAAATATTTGCTTCAGATATCTAGAGTAAAACTGCTTTTAGTAGACTTTATTTAGCTAATTGTATTATTATGTTGATACTGGGAAATTCTAGTCCAATGACTGCTTCTGTTATGATACTGGAGCATCTCCATAAAAACATAAAATTATTTTAAATATTTGCAAAATGGTGTCACCTTTATATTCTACATATCCTTTCATAGTAAAATTTTACTATATTTTTAAGTTATAGCCATGTTTATTAAGGAGATCTGAGCCAGGCATATGGGTCCATCTGGGAGCCTAAAGCTGGAGAATTCTAACTTCTAGTCTATCTTGGGCAATTTAGAAGCTTAGTGAGACCCTGTTTCAAAATAAAATATAAAATGCAACTGGGAGTATAGGGTAGTGCCAAGGCTCTAGGTTTAATGCCCAATACTGCAGCAACAACAAAAGCAGATCTATATTTCATTCATTTTAACTGTTACATTATTTTAAATTACACTAATAACCACAAATTATATGACCTGGAAATAGTGCAAATACCCCTTATTACAGTTATAAAGATAGTTTAATGAAAGTCTTTCATTAAATGCTTTAGCACATCTATCAAGCTGCTGGATTCTTGACACGAAGCCAATTAAATCATTTTTTGTATATAAGTTAATGAAATTGTTTTGCTAGGCCTCTCAGAGTAGAATAATTAACTATTGGTTCTATATGGTTATTAGACTTGAGTACCTGTTTTTAATTTGTGTATCTTTTGTTTGTATGAAGAGAAAGGAATCTGAAAGAAAGTAAATGTTCAACTAATAGTGTGTTTTAATGTAGCTTTAATCCATTTCAGATTACTATAAGAAAATATCACAAACTGAGTAATTTATGAAGAAAAGAAATTTATTTCTAACAGTCCTGAAGGTTAGATGAATGAAATCAAGGATCTATCGTGTGTTGAGGGCCTTCATGCTGCATCACCACATGGAGGAAGGTAAAAGGAAAGAAAGCACAAGAGAGAAAAAAAAGGACTGAACTCACTGTTTTAAAAAGCCTGTCCTGAGATAAAGAATCCATCCCACAATGACAACATTCTTCCAGCCCTCACGACCAAAGCGTTCCTCACAGTCTCAGCACTCAACACTATTTCACTGGGGATTAGGTTTCCAGCATGTGACAACTGGAGCATGCATTCAAACCACAGAAAGTGATTGTACGTCTTTTTAGATTTTCTAATCCAACTGCGGCCAGTTTTAATAAACATTTTTCATAGAAATCTATGCATTTTTCAATTGTCTTGAATGGACAGGTATAATTCTTTTGGAACAATCTCACTAACAGTTTAAAAATTATATTACATTTCTCTTTTAATTCAATTTATACCTCTTATTTTTGTTTCCCTTCTTTAATTTCTTGGTCAATATGTCCAAAATTTTTAGCCTTTTAAAATAACTTTTTTTGTACAGGACTCACACTTGCCAGGCAGGCACTGTGCCATTGAGCTATACCCCTGATTTGAATTTTGTTGACATTTCTTACTTTTCCTGTCTTACTAATCTTTGTTCTCATCCTATTTCTATACCCTGTGAATTTAATTTACTACTGTTGTATTTCTTCTGAATCAGGTTCACAACTCAATTTTCACTCCTTTAGTTTTCTTGCATTCATTATCGATATGCTATTTGACTTTCAATGTGACTACATCCCAATAATTTTGTTATTAAATTGAAAATATTGCAAGCAGAATATGTTTGGATACACCAAATATCATAGCTTAGGAACACTGTACACTGTAGAATATCATTGGTTAACTAGGAATTGCAACTCAATGCCATTTGACAGTATTGTGAGAGGGTATCATACCAGACCGCCCCTAGACCAGGGAAAGATCATTCTTCAATATTTTAAGTGCAGTTTCTATTAAATATGTGTTGCACTTGCACATCCATAATGCAAAAAAATCCATAAATTGGATCATGGCAGTTAGGGACCATTTGCATAAATTTTCTACTAAGTAGTATTTGAAATTCATAATACATATTTTTACTTATAGTCCTTCAGTTAATGTTCCATTTAAAATACTCATAATTTATTTTTATGACTTATTTCTTATGCCAAACTTATTTGAGTTTCTTTTTATTTTGGTTTTGCTATCAATTTATGTTATTGTATTGTGGTTGGAAATCACAATGTGTGGTATCATTTCTTTAAGATTTGTTAAAATTTCCTTTGTAGTTTTATTTTGGTGATGTGCTGTAAAAGTATATCTTGTAAATGTTCCACATGTTCCTACAAAGAATATATACCCTCTAATTATTGAACAAAGGATTCAATATAAGCCCTCCACGTTTATTTGTGTTGTTCAGATCTCTATTTTCTCTTACAAAATTCTCACTGGGTTGACGGATCTGTCAGGAATCTCATGTTACTAACACACTTCTGAGGCTATATTTATAGGTACATAGGAACTGAGATTTCATTTATCATATAGAGTCATTCATTCTTCTTGTCATGGCAATATTTATTATCTTAAAATGTTTTTTAATCAATGTTTGCCTTTACTTTTATACTTTTACCCCATGTTTGTGTGAGTTTATGGTGAAAATCATCAAGATGGAATTTATGTCCAAACTTGGAATCTGTTGCTAACCACAAATCATATAATTTAATCTGTTTACTCATTCTAATTATTTACATGCTTGATTTGTTAGCTTACTTTTCTACTTGCCACCAAGAATTGTGCAGGGTATAATATTTGTCTTTTTCTTCAAGCCTATTATATGTAGTTGCATGAATGCTAGCAGAAGATGCACAACCTCTCAGCTAGAGACAAAGGATGTTACTGCTCCCAACTACAGCAGTTACCGAAATATCACATTTGCACCAATATCCAGAGGCCAAATTCGACAGAGAAGCAAGAAGAGGTCTAGGTGAGATCAAGTAGTTGTACAGTGCACTCCAAAAGAGTGTGGTTTCGGAAGCTGAGTAGCCCTCTCCTATAACACAGTCCACTATCTGGAGCAGGTGCCACCATGCTGTCTTTGTGAGGCCCTGTGGAAGTTAGGAAACAGGAGTTCTTATTTGTTTTGTTTGAGGAAATTCATGCTGTGATTAACTGTTTTCTCCACCGGGATAGGGGAAATATTAATTCCTTTGAAGCACGGCTTTATCTGGGGTAATTTACCGTTATTGGGTAAATTGTGACGATGTCTTTCTAGGAGGGATTAAGATTTACTTTTTCCCAGATATGTCTGGGTATAAAGAGCAATGGATTCACAATAAAGATAATTCCTTGCCTTGGAGATTTCAAGAAGTAAATATATATTCAAATGGAAATTTGGATTTGTATTTCACACCTACACTAAATGAAAATCCAGGATTTTCAGCTTTTATGTCAGATGTTTTTTATTGACCTGACCCAGATCTCCGGTACAAATCAGCTTGCTTTCTTCTTGTCATACCTGTAGCTATTCTCCTAATGCATTCCTCACTACAGAAGACTTGTAGACATCTGCTTTTATATTTAATAATAAAATGCTTTTGGCAGAGTTCTCCATCTCTTCTCACCTTACAAAGGCACAACACCTGTCACAAAATGGGTCCAGAAAGGCAGTTTCCCAAGAAAAATAAGCAAGAATTAAAGTTCATTCATTCTGATTTTTGGCTTTTCAGTTTAGGTTCCTGGAAATTAATTTAAAATAACTTATAAGGATTATGAAAATGTTTCCTTTAAACAGTTTGTGAAGAATTTACTGTTAGTAACCATGATCACTGAAGATTTCTAATATACAGAATGGACATTGAAATGTAGTTTCAAAATTTGACAATGGCACAAAATGACCTACTTTACCTATATTTCTTCTGAGAAAAATCAAATCATCCACTGCTACTTCAGTTATTTTTCTAAAATAACTTACTTCTTTGCCACGTATTGTATCACAGAAACTATTTCTACCTATATATCTACACCGTTTCACCATGACCAGTCAGTAGCTATTCAACAGCAAAAAGCTGGAGTTACTACAGTATAATATTTACAAAAAGAGAATTTTATTTGGCAAAGTAAGAGCACTTTTACTATGGTATATTGTTATCTTCAAAGTTTTGTCAGAAAAAAAAAAAAAACTCCATTCTTAAAATGACATTCACCATGTTAGAATGTTCAAGTATTTTCCCCATGAGTCACTCTTCAGATATATGATACAATAGTATATTTTAACACAAATAAAAAGATAATATTCATGAAAGTACTGTGTCAAAATGATATTTTCTTATGAAATTCATTACGAAATGGTAAGCAGCATAATAATATTTACCAGTTGTGCCTCTTCAAAATTTGGTTTCTCATACAGGTTACTAAATTCCAAAGATTCTTTGAATTCTTGAGATAGATTCTCCTCAACGAAAGAGTTATCAAGAGTTGGCATGCAATCTTTGCTTTCAGGTGATATGTTGGAATCATTAGATTTTTCATTACTTCCTATATGTATAATTTTCTCATTCAAATTTCCTTCAAAATTACTGTTTTCCTCTACGTTTTCTATGTCAGGATAACATGAACCAAGATCCACAATGTTGTCAAAATTTGCATTTGAAGCTCCTGCTGTTAAAAATACAGATTTAAAAATGTAAAGACATTTAAATAAATAAAGTAAAATGTTAATGAACTAAAAGTTTTTGGGGAAAATTTCTTATCCATGAGCTTTATTTTACAAAATTTCTTTCCTTTTTATATTATTATTATTATTATTATTGTTATTATTTGACTATAAGGTTTGACTATATAGTCCAGGCTGGCCTTAAATTCATTACTCAGCCCAGGTTGACCTTGAACTTGTGGTGATCCTCTTGCATCAACCTCTGCAGTGCTGGGATTACAGGTGTGTGCCAACACACTCAGTTTATAAAAATTTATTAAGGGAACATTCAATGTTAAAATATTTTATAATGCTACATTCATAAATATCAGTCACAATTTATTTATGCAACCAAATATTAATTATACAGACTTCTAGAAGGAAGCAAAATGTTATTTTACAGTGAAGTCTTGAAACTGATGCAAGTTTTTATTTCAGCCTGTGGCTCAATTCTCACTTTTCCACCTCTTTTCTCACTATAGTGTTACAACTGGAATCAATTAGGAATAATTAAGAAGGAACCTTTTCACACATTTTGCCTGTATGATGTAATACACCTAGTCTAAAGAGAAGGCAAAGAGAAATGTGCCAAATTACTGAGGAGTGGCAGAAACTGTGTAACTGGAATATTCACCTATCAAAAGCCATAGAATGAGCAAGATCATCCTTACCACTCACTCATATGTCTGCTTTAAATAAATTGCTTAGGTTAGATGATGAGATTTCAGCCTACTAAACAATGGAATCATCTGAATATACTCTTTAAAACTGTTAGGGTATAGATTTGATACCTAAGCAATCAAATCAGACACTGGGTGTGAAACTCAGGTTCTGGCTATTTTTTAGTCTCCCTAAACCATTTCTACAATGTATTGTAATGTGCAGCCCAGTTATATAATTATAACATATAACATGTATTAATAGTCCTGGGCCCTGAATGTGTGCTGGTCGAATCCCAGCACACAGGGAAAATTTGGAGTATCACTCTCAGGTGGTAAGACCCTGCCCCACATCTGAAATCTCCCCATGACACACAGGAGGTCCCCATGGACCTAACTGGGCTATGCCCAGTGAACTCCAAGCAGCTAGCATGGCCTGGAATTCAGTCCAGGGGCTTGAACATGTGTGGGCCAAATCCCAGTACACAGGGAAGCCTTGGAACATTGCTCCCAGGTGGTAAGACCGTGCCATGCATCTTAAATCACTGAAGAACTCACGGGAGTACCACGGACCCAACTCCAAGCAGCTAGCAGTTGCCTGCAGTCTACCCCAGGAGCCAAAAGTGGGCCAGGTGATTCCCAGCAAATGGGGGAAGCTTTGAAACATCGCCCCAAACCCAGAAATATAGGAAAATGACAAAACAAAAGAGCAAAATGCAATCTCAAACTTCCAGGCCAACCCAAGCAAGCCTAGAAGACATCGACACAGAAGAAAATATTAGCCATACATCTGAAATGCCTGGAATGATAACAATGGAAGTAAAGAAACAACTCTGGGAAGCTATAGAAGAACTCAAATCAGAAATAGTCTCCCAGGTAAAAGAAGAAATGATAAATGTAATGAAAGAACTGCTGAATACATCTGAAGAAGACATAGTTAAAAAATTAGAAGAATAATGCAAAAAGATGGAAATTCTGAATGAACACTATAAGACACAAACAGAATGCATGAAGCAGATTCAAAGAGGTATACAGGAAATCAAAAATTCCATCAAAAGTTGGCAAAACTGCCTCAATGAAAATGAAGACAGAATTTCAGGCCTCGAAGACAAGATTACAGCTAGTGAACAGGAAAGGAAAGATCTTTCAAAAACAACAAGGAACCAGGAAATAACAATTCAACAACTTCAAGATAATGCAAAGAAAAACAACATAAAATTGATAGGTATAAATAAAAAGGAAGGTGGCAACACAAATGATATCAAGAGGCTATTTATACAAGTAAAACTGAAAATTTCCCAAACGTGAGAATGGAAACTGACATACAGATCAATGAAGCATATAGAACTCCAAATAACCATAACCAAAAGAAAACTACACCTAGATATATAATAATCGACATCCCAGAAATCCAACATAAGAATAGAATATTAAAAGGTGCTAGAGAGAAGAGACAGATCATCTATAAAGGAAAACCTGTCAGAATTATAGCAGACTTCTCAACACAAACAATGAAGTCAAGAAGAGCATGGAGAGAAGTATTTCAGATCCTAAAGGAAAATAACTTCCAACCCAGACTGATGTATCCTGCAAAACTGTACTTCAAAATGGATGGAGAAATAAAATACTTCCATGAAAAAGGACAGCTGAAGAACTTTGTGACCACAAAACCAACCCTGCAAAGAATACTGAAAGACAATTCTAGACAGACATAGGAAAAAACCACTAAGCAAGGCTAACAATTAAACAGAGTAGAAAGGTAAAGAATCATCAGCAGAAAGATAACATGTCAAAAGTAAACCAATCTATATCAGTTATAACCATTAATTTAAATGGCCTCAATTAAACAATTAAAAGAAACAGACTGGCAGAATGGATCAAGAAACAAAATCCAACCATGTGCTGTATACAGGAAACCCATCTAACCCAAAAGGAAACTCATAGACTGAACGTCAAAGGATGGAAAACAATACTGCATGCAATAGGATCCTCCCCCACCAAAAGTAGCTATTTTGTTCACAGATAGTGTGAACTTCAAACCAAGAATGATCTAAAGAGATAAAGAAGGTCACTACTAGTTAGGGGAAAACTTCAAAAGGGAGAGATAACAACCTTAAATATATATGCACCAAATTTGGGAGCACCCAGCTATACAAAACAAATATTAACAGAAAGGAAAAGTCAAATAAGCAATAACACAATTATAACAGGAGACCTTAACACACCATTGACACAAAGGGATAGATCAACTAGACAGAAAATCAGCAAAGAAAGAACAGAACTGAATCACACCTGAAAACAAATGCACTTAGTAGATGTATACAGAGTGTTCCACCCAATGACATCAGAATATACATTCTTCTCAGCAACACATTGAACATTCTGTAAAATAGACTATATAATAGCCCACAGAACATATTTAAGTAAATGCAAAAAAATTGAAATTATCCCATGCATGTTATCAGTTCAAAACACTATAAAACTAGAAATTAGTGACAAAAGAAACCATAAACCCCCACAAATACATGGAAATTGAACAATACACTCCTGAGCAATCAGTGGGTCACAGAGGAAATTAAAGAAGAAATTAAACAATATTTGCAGGCAAACAAAAATACAAATACATCTTACTGGAACCTATGGGATGCAATAAAAGCAATCCTCAGAGGAAAATTTATTGCAGTGAATTCCCACATCAGGAAAACAGAACAACCTGATGCTGCACCTCAAACATCTAGAAAAAAGAAGAGTAATTCAAGCTCAGAGCCAAAAGAAGGGAGAAAATTATAAAGGCTAGACAGAAATCAATGCAATAAAAACTAAGAAAACAATGCAAAGAATCAATGAATCATAAGTTGGTTCTTTGAAAGAATAAATAAAATTGACAGGTCTCTAGTCAACCTTATTTTAAAAAAGGAAAGAAAAAACTCAAATTCATGCAGTAAGGAATGAAAAAGGTAAAATTACTACAGACCCTGTGGAAATACAGAAGATCATCACTACTTATTTTGAAAACGTCTACTCTCATAGGCTTGATAACACAGAAGAAATGGACAGATTCCTAGAAACATATGAATTACCAAGACTGGGTCAAGAAGATATAAAACTGCTGAATAACCCAATTTCAATTAATGAAATTGAAAATGCAATTAAATCTCTACCAACAAGGTAAAGCCCAAGTCCAGATGGATTCACTGTGGAATTCTACAAGAAATTCAAAGAAGATTTAATGCTGACACTCCTCAAACTCTTTAATGAAATTGACAGGGAAACAATTCTCCCTAACACATTCCTGTAAGCAAACATTACTCTAATACCAAAACCTGAAAAAGACCCAACCAAAAAGGAGAACTATAGGCCAATCTTCCTAATGAACATAGAAGCAAAAATTCTCAATAAGATGTTGGCAAACAGAATGCAGAAAATCATCAAGAAGATTATACACCATGACCAAGTGGGATTCATCCCAGGAATGCAGGGATGGTTCAACATATGCAAATCAATAAATGTAATCCACCATATCAACAGAGCCAAAAATAAGAACCACATGATCATTTCTATAGATGCAGAAAAAGCTTTTGATAAGGTCCAACACTTATTCATGATAAAAACCTTACAGAAAATTGGAATAGACGGTCTTTACCTTAATATGATAAAAGCCATCTATGATACCTGAAAAAAGAAATCCAAGAGGACCTCAGAAAATGGAAAGACATCCCTTGTTCATGGATAGGAAGAACAAACATTGTGAAAATGGCCATTCTCCCAAAATTGTTTATACAGATTTAATGCAATCCCAATCAAAATACCACTAGCATACCTCACAGAGCTAGAGAAATCATTCCTAAAATTCATCTGGAACCAGAGGAGACCTAGAATAGCAAAAGCAATTCTATACAATAAAGGCAAGGCAGGACACATCACAATCCCTGACTTGAAGTTATACTACAAACCTACTGTAAGAAAATCAGCATGGTACTAGAATAAAAACAGACCTGATGATCAATGGAATAGATTAGAAGATACAACTACAACTACAAACACACTTAGCCACCTTATCTTTGTTAAAGGGGCCAAATATGTCCACTGGAAGAAAGTCTCTTCAATAAATGGTGCCGGAAAAATTGGCTCTCCATATGCTGAAAACTAAAACTAGACCCATGCCTATCACCATGTACTAAACTAAAGTCTAAATGGATAAAATATCTAAATTTTTTTGTTTGTTTGTTTTTTGTGGTTCTGGGGGCTTGAACTCACAACCGTGCGCTTGCCAGGCAGGTGCTTATGCTGCTGAGCTAAATCCCCAGGCCCAAAAGATCTAAATATTAAAAAAGAAATACTAAATTTGTTGGAAGACAAAGGAGGTAGAAATCTTGAAAACATAGGGGTAGGTAGAGAATTCATGAACAAGAATCAAACCACATGCGAAATACTTCACAGAATCAATAACTGAAATTGCATCCTATTAAAGAGTTTTGCATGTTGAAAGAAATCTCCAGCATAGTGAAAAGAAAACTCACAAATTGGGAAAAAATCTTAGTGAATGGTCCCTCAGACAAAGGGCTTTTGTCCAGAACATATAAAGAATTTTAAAAATTCAGATCCCTAAAATTCAAAGACCCATTTCAAAAATGGGCATCTGAGATGAACACACAGTTCTCAGATGAAGAAATACAAATGGCAAATACATGAAAAAATATTCAGCATCATTGGTCATTAGAGAAATGCAAGTTAAAACAACACTGAGGCTCACTCATGCCAGAAAGAATGGCCAGGATAAAGAAAACTACCAACAACAAATGCTGAAGACATTGCAGGGGAAAAGGAACTCTTCTGCACTGTTGGTGGGAGTGTAGACTGCTGCAACCACTGTGGAGGTCAGTCTGGAGAAATTCCTCAGGGTTTGGAAGTCCCATTTGACCCAGCGAGTCCACTTCTGGGCATATTCCCAGAAGAAATGAAAACATCATACCACAGTGATATATGTGCACCCATGTTTATAGCAGTACAATTTGTAACAGTCAGATCTTGGAAACAACCTAAATGCCCATCAACTGAATAATGGATAAAAAAGATGTGGTATTTTTATACAATGGAGTACTACTCTGCTATAAAGAATGATCACATTGAGATATTTATAAGTAAATGGATGCAACTTGAGACCATACTCATAAGTGAAATAAATCAAACTGACATGTATAAATACCATATAGTCTCCCTCGTATAAGAAATGGCAAGAGTACGTAAAATACAAAAAAAAAACCTCAATAATTGCAGTGAAAGGATAGTAATCTGCTTAAAGGGGAAAAAATAATATCTCAGGGAAAATGAGGAAAAAGAAAAAGAAAGGGAAAAGACAAAATATCTAAAATTACATAAACACACAGGATAGCTAAGATGATTGTGCTACAAATTCTATAAGTTCTTGGAAGAAAATAGCTAACATTCATAGAATTGGAACAATTGTGCATATTATTGTATGATGATCTGAGGAACTCTTGAAGATCATTATGTAAAATAACAACCCTAGTTATGCTCATAACACCTTGTATTGAAGGCCTATATTGCCAGTGTTCTGGGCTCTTTGCTATGGCTGTTTATATGTCTTTTTCGTTTCATGTTTTTCTAGGAATTTGTTTTGTTTTGTCTTGGTTTGTTTTATTTTTCCCTCTAATACAGAAAGGATAAGTATGCACATAGAGACTCATCCATGCGTAAGATTTCTAAAAAGTTTATGAGAATTGGTAATATAACGCATGATGAAATGAAGAGCTACTTTGAAGAAAAAGAGACACTAAGGTTACCAGTGCTGATTCCGTAGCATCATGATGAGAAATCCAGCAATACTATTATTCTTTGTTCAGAGTGATTTTAGTCAATTTTGTTTTGTTTAATTTCAACATGCATGAAGGTATGAACAACTATTTTGAAGAGAACAAGAGACATTATGGTAGCCATTGTTGACTTCCTTATAGTCTGGTCTTGAAGACCTAAAATGCCTTCATCATCCTGTTCTGATCAGTTCTATACTATTTTGTTTTGTATGAATTCACTGTATGTGAAGATATGGACAACTATTTGGAAGAAAACAAGAGACAATATGATAGACAATGAAGGTCTCCGGTTGTCTTGCTTTGAAATCTGTGCCTCTTACATTGTTTTTTTATGATCTGTTTTGTTCTGTTTAATTTTACCCTCTTTAAAATAAAATTTTAAATATATATTAATCATATAATATATAATTAAATTGAATATAGTTTCATCTGACCATCCTTTATTCTCCTTTCAAAACAAACATCTCTACAAATAAGTTTACATAAAATAGTAGAGACTTAAACCTAAATTGTCTCCACTAAACTCTTCTTTATCCCCTACAAGGACTTACTTGTGATGAAATATTTATATAACTTAGCTGTTACACATGGTATATAAAATTTCCACTTCCAACTGCTGCTGGTTTTAAATATTACAAATATTGTGAGGAAACAAACAATTTACATATCATACAAATGCTTTTAAAAGAAAGACTTCATGAAGGCTATTAAATACAATGAAATTTCTTCAGTAATGCTATACTTCCCCAACAGAAATTTTCTGAATTTTTGGAACAAAAAGATGCTATTTCTTATGTTGAAATTTCTACAGCTACCTTCAATAATGTTTTTGCAAGGTTGTAAAATTCTCGTACTGATGTTTATTCTTATTGAAATAATTAGCCTTTCAATAATGTTAAAATTGCAATACAATATAGGTATGTTTAATTCAGTCTAGTCTTTGGAAGATCTGTTTAGTGATAAAGAATTGTATGTCTTGTTTCAATATTCAATAATCAATTATTCAAATGCATCACACAGGCTAAAAAAAAGAAATCACATGACCATATCCAGAGATGCAAAAAATCATGTTATCAAAATCCAACACACATTCATGATAAAGATTTCACAGCAATGTAGAAAGAGAAGGAAACTTCCTTAATTTAAAAAGAACAACTCTAAATCAGAACATAAACATCAACCCTATTAGTGAGAAGTTAGATCCTTTGTATGTACTAAGAACAGAAACAAGGCAAAAATGTCCCCTCCTTCCACTCCTTTTCAACAATGTACTGGAGGTCTAAACTATTACAAAAAGGTAATGAAATAAAAAGCAGGCATAATTACAAGATAAAATATGTCTTTTTTGTTTCCAGATGATATTATTATCCAAGTAGAGAAATTTGTATACCTTGCCAAATATTCTCCTGGAAGTAACAAAGCAATCCTAGCAAGGTTGCAAAATGTAAGGGTAGTGTACCAAAATCATTCACAATTCCTATAAACTTATAAGGGACAGATAGATTTAAAATGTAAAACTTGAGGCTATTTTTATCCCTTTCAACAGAAATATAGAGGAATAAATCTAACAAAATATGTACAACATCTACATGAAGAAAACTATAAACTTCTAATGAAAGCTATCAAATAACTGAATAAATGGAGAAATATTCCGTGTTTCTGGATATAAATAATCAATATTATCAAGATATCGATTCTTCTCCATTTGATCCATAAATTCAATGCTATCCCAATCAAAATCCTTGCTTAATTTGTGGCTACTAACAAATTGATCCTGAAACTTATATGGTAAAGCAAACAACTCAGAGTATCCAACACAAATTGAAGAAAAAAGTCAGAGCACTGACAATACCATACTTAAAGATGTATTATATATCTATAAAAAAATCAGACAATATAGTGTTGGTTAAAAAAATACATGATCAGATCAGTGAAGCTAAATAGAAATCCAAGAGTAAACCCATATACCTGAAAAAGAAGCAAAGGCAAAACAATGGAGAGAAAAGTTTTTTCAACAAATGGTGATAGAACTGGTTATTTGCATTTAAAAAAATGAATCTAGACACAGTCCTTACGGTTTTCTTTTTTTTGTCCTTACACTTTTCACAAAAATTATTCCAATGGAATCACAGAGCTACATGAAAAATTTGAAACATAAGTAAAAGGCCCAGATGATCTTAGGTATGGAATAAATCTTTGAGATACAAAGCCAAACAAATCATTAAAAAATGAATTTCATTTAAATTAAAAACTTTTTGTCTGTGACAAATATACTTAAGAGAATGAAAAGACAATCTATAATAGACTGAGAAAATTTTAAAATGCACAGAAAATCTGAACAGATATCTCATAGAAAATAAACATGTCAAAAAGTTCAACATCGTATGTAATTAAGGGATAGCAAACTAAAACAATAAGGCATTACTATACAGTAATTAAAATAGCCAAAATCAAAAATAGCAAAAAATAAATTCTGGGAAGATGTGGTACAATAGAAAGTCTCATTCACTGTTGGTGGAAATATAAAATGGTATAGCAAACTTGATTGAAACATTGGCAATTTAATACAAAATTAAACATACTCTTAGATAAAATCCAGAAATTTTTACCTGTGGTATTCTCCCAAATGAGTTAGAAACTAACTCCAACAAAGTCTTCATGTACACATTAGTGCTAATAATTACCATAGCTTGGAAGGAACTGAGTTGTCTTCCAGTAGGAAAATGGCTAAATAAAGTATAGCATGTCCATACAGTTGAATACTTTTCAGCAACTGAATGGGAGTGAGCATTTTGGTGTGAAATGTTGACAGTGTAGGAAACTGAACATGTGTGGGGACAAAGAGCATACAGGGACTCTGTAGTGCCTGCTCAGTTTTGCTGCAAACGGTCAATGGCGCTAAAGAAAAATTATTTTTTAAATGTCTTAAAGTAATGCTCATACAGGCATTTATGCTCATAATTTTTTAGAGGCAACTGAAAAACAATGCTCCACTTTGCTCAAATAATATTTGCTTCCAGACCTGATCAAGAATGCTATAAAGTTCTAAATTCAAATGTTGGTATAGTGTTCACAGTGGGTCACAATTTTTCAGAGATTTAGTAGTTCAAAAATAGCAAAACCAGCAGAACTGACACAGAGCTACATGTCTTTTGTACATTGTGGTGCTCAATGTGAAGGTAATCATCAGTGTTAAAACTATGTTAAATAATGTCCTATGGTATCTTTGAAACTCTTTACATAGGTATATTTATTTATTGTCTTTTTGGAAAATCCTAGATCAAACATAATATTTTAAAGGAAGCTGGGGCATTATCTAATTCTTACATTGTAGTTTAGTAAACTGAGGTCTAAGGAAGTGAACAATGCATTGAATAAGACACAATAACAAGTCCCACTATGAAAACACAGTTTGACTCCTAGACCAATATATTTTGCTGTAATTCCAAACAATGGCATCCAAGTCTGGAAAGTGAAATCAGACATTTGTACACAGCATTCTAATCTACAGCATCCAAGAGAACTTCTACTAATTACAACACAAAAATGTAAACAAGATGGTTTGTTTTATTTAGGTTGTATCTCATATGAAACTTTGCATCAAATATGAAAATTGGGAAATATTTAAAGTGAGGACAGCAGGTACCAGTCAGACTTTTAACACTATATGGTCTGCTATGCAATTTTAAACTGCTAATTTGGTCCCAAACAACTTTTTGTTTTAGCAGTGATGGGGAGGATTGAATATAGGGCCTACACTGAAGCCACATCCCCAGTCCTTGGTTTTCTTTTCTAATGTGTACAAAAAATGTTGTCCATTGACTAAAAAGACAGTAAATTAAACGTTTGCAACAAATTTTTTACAACTACTAAATTTTAGTCTTAAAACGAATATATTAAACAAAATTTATAAACTAAAAAATCTGTGAGCCATGTGATGCTGGTTTTAATGTACTACTAACATCCATTGTTAATAATGTTAAGCAATAAAAGAAAAGTTACCTTTTATATTATCTTTATAATATGTAGAGTTGTGAGGCAAAGCAAAATTTGAGAGATCTGTTTTTACTTTGTCAAAAATATGGTGTTGATAGCTGTTATTTTCACATGGAAAATTGTACTTCTGATAATCATGAAATCTATGCCTTTCATTATTAAGGACAAGAATAAAAGTAGAGTTGAAACAACTGATACTTAAAAAGTCCCAATTTATTAAAAACAAATACAGTAAATATTTAATAATCTGACTGTTTATGTTAATTTAATATTTGTTATAACATATTATTTTTATGTATAAATTATTATAACTAAATAGAATTATGCAGAAAGTAGCATATGCTATTTGGATTTCAATTTTAAACAATAATTACTATTCTATAAGTATAATATAACTATATAATTATAGCTATAATGAATGAATTAATTATAAATTAAACAATATATTTAATAATACCTGATATTTATTCAAGCAATATATGGTGCATGCATAAGATTCATAGATTATATTTAATCAAAAAGGCTCTTTTATCATTCATGATTTTTTGGAGAAAGTTAAAGTTGAGGTATTTCTATAGGTACCTTCAAACCAAAATGGTAAAACTACTGTGCAATTATAACCACAAAATTTCTCTGACTTCCTGAATATGATATATAACTGTCAAAGTAAAGACATGTCATAAGACATAGTCAATAATTAAATTAGAGCACAAAAATGTCTTTCATTTCCTTAGTTATAAAGTAGTAAATATGAACCTCTCTGCTGACTAGAAATTTATCTCCTTTTATCTTCTGCCAAAACTCTACTGGCAAAAGTAAACTCACTTCTACATACCTGAGTGAATGGGCCCAGAGTATATGTTGTAAAATACTAAAAGAGGCCTAACTTCATTGGAACAAAGAATTGATACAGAAACTTCAAAATAGTAACTTCATTTCACTGTAGATTCACATTTAATACCAGACAGTCAGAACAATAAAATCTTAGTTTCAAAATCAAAAGTGTCACATGGTAATTAGCATTACAAATTGACAGAACTAAACATACTATTATTTTGGAAATAAGAAAATTCTACCAAACAATTACAGAGTGACCCATCATACTTCATCAATTTATCATATATTAAATTCTATGTGGGAAGTGATCTGTTTGGGAGCACTTTCAGAGTCCACATCATTGTTTCTATAGCTAGTTATTTAGGATCCATAGCAAACCAACATAAACTCAAAAGAATATCTTTGGAGAAAACAACTCACATAAAATAGACTTTTTCAACAACTTAAATAATAATTTATTAATTCAAAATAATATTAAATTATAAATTAGTCAAAACTACAAATTTAACCTTGTATGTGATTTTATAACTTATAAACATTATTCAATATTAGCAGTATCAAACACAAATTTAAATATGCTTACATAAATTAATAATATAGTCGTGTTTTTAAAAATTGTGAAGTTTCTATTTAAATAGACTGATAATTTTTGTGTATCTAAGTTTTAATAAACATTCCAAGTGAATTGGAAACATCTTACCTTAGCTGGCAGTCTGCGTTAGCTAATTCAACTTTGTAAGGCACAAGGTTTCCAGTTTCTTCAAATTCCTCTTCGTAAGTCTTATTAAATGTATTTTATACATTATTAGTATATCCAATAATTTTATCATACATTAAATGGGTTAAAGTAGGTGACATTTGCAGTACTTTATCCCTACAAATCATAGCAAGACTGCTGTAGCTATACCCACCAACGCATGAGCGTAGGAAAACTAAACAAATTCAACTGTGCCTTGTTGATGGTGTTTGATTACCCTTTATGACAATGATTACACCAAGAATCAAGAGCAGCAAATGGGGCTGGCATGGAGCTCAGCGGCTGAAGCCCCTGCCTTGCAAGTGCACAGTCGTGAGTTCAATCCGGAGCACCAAAGGAAAAAAAAAGAATAGCAAATGATGTTTTATTATGTCTCAAGTAGATTAGTGACCAAGAGTTCTTAGTTGTCTGTCAGGCATGTCAAGATTATTCCATGCATCAACAATTTAATGAATAGGTTATGCTGTATCTCTGTATGTGTTTGACTGTGAATGTTTGTTCAATACCTCAAAATTATACAAGGAAAACATAAAAATGTTCCTAAGCAGAAAAGAAGAAGCAGGACAATATGCTGACCTAAAGAAGAGAGCAGTATTTTATTGTGGTAGTTTCTTTGTCTTCCTCATTTTCTGTGGCAACCATGGTTAAAAAAAAAAAAAGTACCACACAGACAGTGGTACATTCAGCTGCTGGCAGACTAGAAAGGTCAGACACATAGTAATTTTGTCAAACCCTAGGCAGTGCTGGCAAATCTATGGCACAGGTGCCATATCGGGCTGCTTGCTGTCATTGAAAGCTGTAAGAGGTTCACCATCACTGACCCGAAAGCTATAGCTCTGACTGCCTCTGGCTTCAGGTAACTGTAGTGATGTATTCTAGGGGTTTGGGCTCAAGTTGTAACAAATTCCTTAAATCTTAAATGCAATTTGTTCCTTTAAATAGAAAATAATATTAAATAACATTTGGGAAAACATATTTGAACTTAAATATTATTAAATAGATGCTAAGTAACAAAACTGATCTATGTTTGGCAAAATTCCCTGATAACATAAAGAACTAAACTAACCAAACATCAAAGTATATTCTATAAATCAACATAGTGAAATGTTTTCTTACCTCCCATAGTTCCAAAAACAGTGCAATACAAATTTAGACCACAAAATCACTGTTTTAAAAGGTATATTGCATGTTTTTGTCACCTTATTTAAATTCAAATGCAATAATTTTCTTTTAAACAGTTGGGTTGTGAAAGAAATCTTGACAATAACATTTATGTGAAATTGTATACTATGGATTTTCTCTTAGTTAAGATAGGTAAATAGTCATTATGCACTTACATCATCCAATTCTATTATCGTTATAGATGGTTCAGGTCTCTCTATGCTTAATTCTTCTACTGGCAGAAACATTGTTGAGTATTGTGCTTTGGTCTCCTCGACTGGGAAATAACAGTAAAAAGTAATACTATCAGAGGCCAAATCTTACCTGATTATTTTCTTGAAATAATATTATCAATATTATCCATACATGAAAATACTGTCAATTTTCTCAGATTAAATTAAATGCACATTTTCTTGACATTCAATGTTTAATTGAAACTTTTTTAATTAAAAGCAAATTGGGCCAGCAATTTAGCTCAGTGGTATAAGCACCTACCTGGCAAGCACAAGGTTGTCAGTTCAATCCCCAGTACCAAAAATAAATAAATAAATTTATTTATTTATTAAAGGCAGATTAAATCTAGAGAATGGGAAGGCAGTGTGCATTATTTTGATTTGGATATAAAGAGTTACATACTCAGCTTGAGAATGACACCTTAAAAAGAACCAAAGGCATGTTCTAATTAATAATTTTGCTGTGCATAATTTTTAAATAACAAATTTTAAAAGATCTAATCAAGGATTGAACTAACCATCACTATCTTTATCATTTCCATTCTGAAGGCACCATGCCGCACTACTAGTTTCACATGGATGCATGAATGTATCTGGTAGCAGGCTAAGAACTTGCTCCTGTGGAGTTCTACAAAACAAGGAAAATATAATTAAAACATTATAGTATTTTAATCTTTTGAAGATAATCTTGATTTATCTGTCATGTAAGTGAGTATATAAAATTAATGATGAAACCATAGCTGTAAATTTCATTCACAGGAGAAAATAGTGATTGTATAACAAAATCTTAGGTATTTAAAACTTTATAAATCAACTGGACATCATACAAGATTTTAAACTGTATATCCTACTGTTTTTTAAGATGAAAATCAAATTTATGATAGAAGTCAATGTTCTCTCAGAAGACACCTGGAGTCCCTGAGACATAATGTGCTGCTTCAAAAGCTAATTTACAAGTATGTATTTTATCCTACAACCTCTGTATTATCTTGATAAATTCGAGGGTAACCTGAAGATGTATTTAAACTTGCACCGCAGCACTTGGGTAATAAAATAGGCTACTGTGATATGATTGTAAGGTGTTCTAGCTGTGACTTCTACTACAAATTAACAACCCATTTGAGATGGAACTCAGTAAAGCCCAGGAATTCTCAGAGTGTAAAGTGTGTGTGTTTGGTTATCAGTGACATTCCTGGATTACTGAGGAAAGAAGTCGTATTTAATCAACAATATAAACAGCGGTACATGCTGTTTAGACCATGCAAGTAAATGAGGCCCCATGTAGAAAAAGTCCCATTTTAATGATGTTAGTTGCTATCAGTTCAAAATTTAAAATGTCCTAGACTCTGTTCTAATTTTGGTATGTTAAACTTTAAAATATACTATGCTAAGTAAGCACAAATACTATCTTAATTTTACAATGATGAAATTGAAACCAAAAAAGGGTGACACCACTTATTGAAAGTCATTCAGGGAGTGACTGCATAGGAGGAATTTGACAATAAGTAATCTGTTTCCTCAAGCCTATGGAGGCTTGTAACTGTGGTACTCCTCAGGCAGTCTCTAGTTATGTGCATTTCCTAATATATGAAAGGTAAATATCATATAAAGGCAGGATATTTTTATAGACTTAGATTTATGCTTTGGCAAACAGCGAGAGTGACATCTAAGGATATATGATGTCAAAGGTAAGTGGCACCTGGTCACTAGAACCTGCTGCTTAGTTTGTCATGAGCCTACTGTTTTAATATTAATATTAAAACAGTATTAATACTGTTATTAATACTGTATTAATAACTCAGCATGCACATTATTAACTCTATGGTTTCCCAATATTTCTTTATGAAGTGAACACTTCTCCAATTTGGAGGAAAGTCCCTGAACCAAAGTTTTGCAGAATCTATTTTGTGGAGTATTGGAGTTTAGAGAGTCTTATAAATTATGTATTCTAAACTTAGTGTTTTGCAAAACTTGGACCACAAAAATTCAAGTAATTTGTCCTTGAACAAACAGTTAGCTGGTAAGTGACTTACTCTAAGTTATGGATATTTCGAGTTAGGTACCAACTTTTTTCTAAAAATTGTACCACATAAAAAACAGTTCTGCTCACCTCATCATATTTCTACTGCTTTAATTTAGAACATATCATTGGGCATTGATTAATTCAGTTGGGTAAACGTGTTAAGTGATACTGAACCTGCTCTGTGAATCAGTTAGTCAGGATGTGTACATTAGACTGGTTGATTCAGAAAGATTCTTAAAATAATACTGAGTCACAATCCACTCTTAAAGACATTACTTTTTAGATCGGTTATGAGTTAAGTCCAGGCATCAGTAGTGCAAAAACTTCTTCCAGATGTTTTTGTGCAATATAAAGAAGAAGGGAACCAGAATATCACGTAATTGCCCACAAAATATTCTCAATCCAGTCTATATTTTCATAAAACTTTTTCAGGTTTAAAAATTTCCTGTAACTATAGAACTAAGATGTGCAAAACTTTCATATTGTTATAAATGGCTGGATTTACTTCTATTTTAAGCTGAATAATATTCTTCTGTGTGTGTGTGTTTCTTATCATTTCAACCTGTCGTTGGGCACTCATTTATTTTCTTGGCTTGGAAATCACTGTGTAAGTGAAACAAGCCAGACATACAAAAATCATGTTGTTAAAGGAAAAATTAAGACCAGAGGTAGCTAACCAAACTTAGTTGGAGCAAGAAAAATACTTCTACAACCAGGAATGAAAGATCATTGAAGTATACCCTCTAATCACAACTATTACCAAATATACAGCAAAAGGAAAAAAATGTGTTCATGTATTAGCACCTTTTAGCCTGTTTGACAGTAGGTTCAGTTATATTTATATATATATTCATATATATAAATTGAATACCATATATATATATATAATTTATAGTTTTTTCCAGTTATACTTCACTAAGGATGGGATGAGAAACATCTATCAATATTCATATTATTTGCAGGTAAAATACAAAATTTTAAAATCATAATATTAGTAGAGACCACCTTGAAGGAGGTTCAAAACAAATGAGTGCTATGAGCTATACTGAAAAACAAGATCTTGGTTGACCACTTCAAGCTAACAGTGTAAAGCACTGTACAAAATCACTGTGATTGGTAAATTTGTTTCTCATGATATTATTGGTTGTGAAGCCATTTTACCTATCTAACTATATCTGTCTGTTTATCTATTTATCTATCTTACAAAATTGATGAACACAGATAATTAAACCAAGTTTCTCTCGGGTGAAAGGAAATTCAAGTAAGTATTGGAAATATACAAAAGGAGCCACGTGATGTTGGTTTGATGCCACAGGTATCAGTTGAAACTCACATTACTTTCACAGATGCAAAAATTGATAGGAAAATAAGTGTATATACTTATTTACTCTGTTAGGGATTGATCAAGGTGCTGTAACAAGTCTAAAATTTGTGACGTTGAACACAAATAAACACAAATAGTCCCCAGATGCTGTTTTGTGAATACCATTCTCCAGTGAGAGGAATCAGAAATATTTGGAGAAGTGTTTCCTGAGCTAGGACAATGTAATCAAGTGCCAGAAAAACAAAGAGATATTCAAAGCAAACTAATAAAAAAACAAATACAAAATTATGAGAATCAGTTAAAGGACAGAGAAGTCAACTTCAGAGAATCCTTAAAGGCCAAATCAGAGACAATTTCAGTCACATAATAATGAGTATTAGATATTAATCTCAAAATAAATATCAGTGAATCCACTTAAATACACTGATTAATAAACCAGTACAAGTATTTTGTTGCAAGACTCTAGCTAATAAATAGAGAGCAAATGAAGGAGCTAGAAAATCATCCTTGGAGCAGGAGAGTAATAACTGCTATGATGAAAATTACTCATTAATGCTACAATCAAAAGACTCAAGAGAAAACACAATATGTTTGCATCATTCAAAGTACACCCTCTAAAATAAAACATTTAAATATTAACTGTGAAGGCAAAGTAGTTATTTTACTGTGGAGAAATTTAACCACAGGATCAAGTCTAACAGCACGAGTAGTAAAATGGATTAACATGCTGATCCCATTTATGCACTAAGGAAAGATCCTCTCCTTGACAGTCTTTCTCAGAGCACACAACCTTTAACTAATGTAAAAAAACTCAGCTAGATGCAAATTTAGTACATTATATGAAAAAAAAACCTGCCCAATACTTTTCAAATCTTATGGTCATGAAAAACAAGGAAGACTGGAAAACACTGAAGAGTGTAATCGATTAAGAAAATGGATGGCAAAAAACACAAAGTGAGATCCTGGTCAGATCCTGGAGCAGAAAAAGAACATTGGCGAAAAGACTGATAAAATCCAAATAAATTCAGTAGTCTAGTCAATAATATTTTGCTAATTTTGATTTATCAGTTTTCATAAATTCACCTTTGTTATGTAAGATGCACCATTAAGGAAAGTTGAGAAAATAACATCTATAAATTCTTTGTATGTTTTTATAGTCTTCTGTATCTTATTTCAAATTAAAAGGAAAAATCTGCCATATTAGATACAGTTGAAGAGAGAAGATGATGCAGATATTAATCTATTAAACAGAAGCTTCTAAGGAGGGCTAATAAAAAATATTTATTTCCTTGATTTAGAAATTACTGTGGTAAGTGAAAAGAAGCTAGATTTATTTCATATGGACATAATGGGTAAAATTTGGATCAGGAAACCAGTTGAAGACCAGTGAAAACTCACTGGGATAAGTCAGAAGATGAAGAAAGGGAAGGTGAAGAAAGGGCTGGTCACCCCTCAAGTACATTCTAGAAAACTCCATCCCTCACTCCTCCACTCATGGCCCAGAAATCAGTATCATCTAATTAGTATCACTTAGGGGATAAACAGAAATTCAGTAACACTGAACCTCAGGCCCCATCTTCAAACTTACTGAAGAATTTGTATTTTCTCACACTCTCTTGGTAATTGGAAGGCATAACGAAGGGTGAGCAGCTCAGTTTTAGGGAAAACCGATTATCTGACTATAAATGTACCTACAAGATATAAATTCCTATGGGCGCCATATGGTGCTAAAGTTGAAAATGACTTTAACATGTACTCATTTTTTAAATTTTGGTTTAAAATTTTATTAATTTATTTTGAAAGCAATTTATGTAATGGTAGTCTTTGAATGAAGACTATTATCAAATTTATAAAGTTAGAGATCCAATTAACAGTAGATTCTTAATTATTTATGTTAATATAGCAGCATAATTCATAACAGCTAAATCATGGAAGTATTCTATACGTCTACCTACAGCTAAATGCATAAAGAAAATGTAGTATTTGTACACAATGGACAACTGCTCTGCTTGAAAGAAGGATAAATTTGAGTCTTCTTTAGGAAAACAGATGCACTGTGAAATCATAATGATAAGTATAATAAATCAGATACACAAACAATATGAGAAACCATGTTTTCAATAAATAAAACAAAGAGAAAAATGAAAGTTAGATAATAGAAACTGAGATAGACTTTACAATGAGAAAGTGACCAGAAGATGGAAAGGAGAGAGGGGACATAAAAAGAATGAAGATGTGTTATGTAAATGTAACAACCCTCACAATGAATATAATCATTATGTACTGCAAACATGTACTAATAAAAATAAAAAATTAAAAAGTTTAGGATAATGTAACAAACTAATAGTATTACCTTTTCAAAGTAATCTCTTATTTATTGCAGTTTACTATTATTCTTTGTTATAGATTAAAAACTGGTGGTCACTTAACACCAGTGGAATTAAATCACCGTGGTGCTGAGCATAGAGGTTGCACCTGAGGAAAGTTGCCAGCATAAATAGAGACTTGGAGGAGAAGAAAGGTGTTGAGGTGTTGAGGCATTGTGGGTTCTCCTACGAGTTGCTGTTTGAGCCATTGGTTCTCCTGGAGAAGCTCTGGTCCTTACACGGAGCATTGCTTCCTGGCTCTGGAGGGGGAGATGTGTGCCACTTGGTCTCCAGGATGAACTCGTCACGCTGGCTTTCTGGCATGCACTCAACTGTACTTATTGTCAGAGGAGCTCAGGGCCTCCATGTCGCTGAGAATGGCGATGGTGCTTTTCAGGACAGCCCTGGTCTTTGTTGTGAGTGTGACTTCTCAGCTCCAGCATAGAACCCTCAACCTATCAGCACAGCTCCTTCACCCTGCTGGCATAGACTTTCTGGCTTCCACCACTGACCTTTGGGCCTTCCTAGCAAGGATCCATAGAGGACACTGGTGTGAGTCCTTCTCGTGGGCTCTAGACTTCAAGTTGGACTCATGGGAAGCATTGTCATGAGCTCTGGGTCTTCATCTGGACTCATATGGGACACTGCTGTGGGACTCAGGCCCTTGGCTAAATATTCTACGTCTTTAGTGTTGTGGATAGATTTCCTGCATTTTCTTGTGCTAACTCTGGGTGACCATCATAAAATAGTATCAGAAACTCTATGTCCCGATTTTAACTGTTCTCTACACAATCCCTGTCTACAACATTCTTAAATTCTATATTTCTGCCCTTTTGTCAATAACAATTCCATTTCTCAAGACAATTATAAATTACTGAAGCATCACAATAATAAATATAATTAAAATTTGTTTTGGAATTGTAAAAGCTTCAGAGAGAGTTAAAATTAATTTTAAATTATTTATGTAAATAAAAACATAAAATTGCTACAGAAAGATATGTCATACAAGCAAAGACCAAACAATATGTATACTCTTTATAATAATATTAAAATTTTGAAACATACCTTCTGTGTTTTTTAAGCCATAATTTTTCCATGTACGAGAGACTGTCTTCTTTAAATTCAACATTAATAGGTTCTCTCCAAATTTTCAAATTAGTTTGTACTTCACATTCTTCCAATGAGTCTAGAAAAAATACAATGTGCATAATTAATGTAACCAAGTATAAAAATTACCTTATCTTCTCTCAAGATATAAAATTCATCATTATTGTGCCATATGTGCTTTGAATTTATATATAAAAACAATGTTTATTTTTAAATAATTCTACAATAGTGAATATTATTGATTCATAAACAATTTTACAGTTTTGTTCAAAAACACCTTCACATGAAAGGATCTCATGATTCCCAAGAATCATTTGCTTTAAAGCAACTAGTTCTTTCAAATGAGAAAGAGAAATACTCTACAAACCAATTCATGGTACAGCATACACACATACAGACACACACACATGTATTACAGTCACTGGCAATAATATTTACACATAATGAGAATCAGAAAATAAGTAAAGCAGAATGGCACCTGAAGGAGACATCTGTCATTAATGAATTTAATCTACAAAGTAATTAACTTCTCTATACTTAGGTTATTCTGAAGTTCTACTAAAGTAAAAGTCACTCTCCAGACTGTTGAAAACTAATGGACATTTCTGGGAATGAAAGTGCTGTAAATTCAGGATGACTAGCCACTCCATACTCCCAGGTAATGTCTGGTTCTCTGATCTGGAGTATAATAAGCTAAATATTGTAGGAGAAGAAAAAGAAATAGAAGAGCTGAAAAATGTATTTTATGAATTCTAAAAATAGAAGGCAGTCTCAATAATGTAGTTTTTACTGATTAGCATCCCTTAATAACCATAAACTAGCAATAAAAGTAAACCAAAGGAGTGGAAATTATCCAACTTTTATTTTGAAAGAGTAGAGAAGCAGAGAAGAAAGTAATTAAAGGAAGTTCTGAGAAATAACAACCAGACTCTATTACACTGAATGAGCAATAGTAAGAATATGAGCAAGTCATGGGGAAAAAGATGCCTAAGGGGAAACAAAAGATTTTTTGGCAAGAGAGTTGAAACAAAATAGAAAGGAAGGAAGGAGAGAGAGAGGGAGGGAGGAAGGGAGGAAGGAAGGGAGGGAGCAGAGCAAAGGAGATTGGAAAGGAAGGGAA
>PVLA01008892.1:0-82748 GCA_004027455.1 Hydrochoerus hydrochaeris
AAGAAAGGAAAGAGAGAGAGAGAGAGAGAGAGAGAGAGAGAGAGAGAAAAGAAAGACCACTTGTTCATAAGTTCATTTGGATAATGAATTTGGAGTCCTACCAGTGTTAAATATTACTCCACAGCACAACTTTTAGGAGTTCTAGCTGTTCTCACTTGACCTAGCATTTTTCCATCTGCCTTTCTAGTGCAGCTAGGATAATGTGTCAGAGCTTTCCCTGTACTGCCACTCATGTTTACATTTCATACTCCAGGTCTTCATCTTAACAAGTCTGCTTTAAATGAGTACATAGAAAGCACATGTTGAGCTCACGGCTAAAAGTTTTAGTTAGGGTACTTTTTGTTATGTATTTTATGTGATATAGGACTGGATTTATGGCAAAATATAGTAAATTTAAGAACTGAACAGGTTTCAGCTGGGTGTGATGGTAAACCTCCATAATACCAGCACTCAGGATGCTGAGGCAGGAGTATTGCTGTGAGTTTGAAGCCAACCTGGACTGTACAGTGAGTTCAAGGCCATCGTGAACTACACAGTGAGACTGTCCAAAACAAAAAAGTAATTCAACAGGTTTCACTGAAGTATTTCTTAAGCACATATTACATCTTAGTATTCTTAATTTTGATATGAAAAGTAGGAAATGGAACTGTCACTGTTTTATTGCCTACTGCCTGTTGGGCACTCACTTTGTCATCTCAGTTCTTTGGGAAAGGTCTTAATAAATCCCATTTTATAGATGAGAAAGCTGGGTCATGAAGATTGACTCTTTGCTTACACATGAGGCTACTGAGTATTTGAGGATTTAGTTTGGAAGATTCTTTGGGTCCTACCCTACGACCTGAAGAAAGATGTAGGGACAGAAAAAGGACATTCTAATAGGAGAGCATTCTGAAAAAAGCATCAGCAACTGAAAATTATAAAACTATTTGTGAACTGTAAGACTATGTTATTTTTTATTTAATATACTATAAAAGGAACTGTTTTATTACATATGTATCTTTATATGTACTACTGTACATATATGCTTTTCTAAAATGAGAAATAAAAATTCCACCATTTTGAAGTCATCCTCATTCTCTACAGTTAGAATGAAGGCTTCCCTGCTAAATCTCTCCCAACAGTTCATATCCCACACTGTGCTGCTGTGAAAGTGTTTCTTCTGGAGGGTATTGATTACATATTACTTTGTTTCTTACACAATGTTTATGAAGATGTTTGCACATTTTAGAGATGCTAGAATCTTAGCAAAGTGAACCTTGAAAAATGTTCCATTTATTTATATAGGAAAAATTCCATATCATTTTTATGCAGAGGCAAGAGGAATTAGTAGAGGTGTTTGTTTTTGAAGGCTTTTGTTCTGCCAGAGTGGCTATGGATTTAAAAGTTAAAAGATCATTGGTCTAGTAGCAGTGTCCAAACAAAATAGAAGCTTAAAAAAAATTGCCGCAATTAAATTTCTGAAATTTTTCTTGTTTCCTTTTTTAGAGACATTAGAAGAAATGGACAGTGAGTTGCTCAAGTGTGAATTCTGTGGGAAAATGGGATATGCTAATGAATTTTTACGGTCAAAACGATTCTGCACTATGTCCTGTGCCAAAAGGTATTTCCTTATTTTTGAATTTCTGAAAGGGTCAAACAAGCCTTGTAGCAAAACCAGAAAAACCTCATATGATTTAACAGCAGTCATACTTAGATATTATAATACAGGGGAATAGTTAAGCATTATCTGGAGCTACTGTGATGCTTGTGTTTTTGTGTCACTGAGACTGAGTTTTACAGTGTAACCTAATGTTGAAGTAGCAATCTGCTGTGCTAAGAATATGCTAAGAAGAATCCTGAGAAATGGTCAAGATGTAGACTAGTTCTAGTCCTTGAGAAACTGAAATATTTGTTTTATTAACTGAGTGTTTTTTAACAACATTGAAATACCTGATTTTATTTTATTTAAAATTTTTTTCATTTGTTTAAATAATACTCTTATTTTTTATTTCTAAGTGGTACTGCTGTCATATAAGTTCTTTACATTGGTAACATCAGAGAGCAAAATATATTTTCTAGATTTATATTTCTAGTTACTGTTACTGTAGACAAAAAAGTAAAAGAAATGTTAAGACTTGATGAAGCTTATAATTCCCAAGTTTAGTTTACATTCTTAAAAACCCATTGTGATTCAAACAATAAATCTCAGCTGAAGTTTTAGCTCAGTGGCAAAAGTGCTTGCCTGACACATGCAAGGTTTTGAAATCAATCCCCAATACAAAAAAAAAAAAAAACCCACAGTAAATCTCAGTATTATAGACATATACCAGTAAAGTTGAAATTGAGGTATATATGCAGGTTTATAATTTTGAAATTTGCTCTCTGTTTAAAAAAGAAATTACTCTCTCAAAGAGTTTATAAGATCTTCATAATATACATCTGGGGAATTTCTTGCTTGAACATTTTCTTTTGTATGGTACCACCAAACATATATAATAAAATTTAAATAAAAGTAAGTTTTCTTGAAAAATAGGTTCATTGTTTCAGTTGTCAATCTATTATTCAAATATTCTTTCGTGTTTTTGATAGAACTATAACAAAATTGTGTTGCACTCATGTTTTAACTAGAATTTTCAGTTCATATATATCTAAGAAAAATAATGTCTGTCTTTGATAGCAAGTGATTAAAAACTTTAAAAAAAAAACCCTGGAGAATATAAGCTATCTTTCAAGATATTTTAAGCTTCTTTTTTATTTAGAAATATTTTAGGACATTTAATGCTACTGTTCCTCTTCTCCCAGAGGCGTTGCTGAGTTGTCACATTATTACACCTTAGTGAGCCTCTTTAGACAGTCAGCAGCCCTGAGACAGGGGATGCAGGTGAGAGAGCAAGGGTAGAGTAGAGCTGCTACTGCAGCTGTGTGTGTGTAGGCATTGGGTCTTGGGGAGCTAAGTATTTATGGTCTAAATATCAACTATGAAACTAGTCTCTTTTTTTCCCCAGAAAGTAAAAATTTTTTTACGTTCTTGATTGGAATTTTTTTACTTTTTTGATTAGAAATCAAAAATCTATATTGCTGAGTCCAGAGGTGAACACATAATAAACACAGCAGAGGCCTGTTGAGTTGTTTTAGGATAAATTTAAATGGCCATCAAGACATTTTTACATTTTTACTGGGGAAAATAACTACTCATTCTTATAGGATTCTTTATTTCAACCTCTTTATATATTCATAAAATGAGGGAGAGGAAAATTTCTTTTGGCTATTAGTCTTGATTAGCTACAAAGTTAATTAGGATTTTTTTTTTTCTTAGAGCAAGAGAGTTTCTAATATGAGCAGCAGTTGGGAAGCTGAGGCAGGAGGATTGCTGTAAGTTTGGGGCCAGCCTGGTCTACAAAGTGAGTTCAAGGCTAGCCTGAGCTTCATAGCAAAACCCTATCTCAAAAAAGGAAAAAAACAAAAAACAAACAAAAAAGCTGTATATATTTCTCTTTCTATAGCTTTTCAGAGGTTTCTTCGTCATCTCTTGCTCATCTTTCTAGGAAAACTCACTGAGACCAACTCCTCCCAGCTACTTATATTTCACATGACCTTTGAGTTAAGAATGGTTTTAAATTTTTATAGATGATTACAAAAAATAAAAAAGTAACATTTCACAACACATGAAAATCATGTGAAATGCAAATTTAAGTATCTGAAAACACTTAGCATAGCCACAGTCATTGAGAATTTTCTGTGGCCATTCTCACGCTGTGTTGACAGAGTTAAACAGACTTGTGTGCCCCACAGAACCTAAAGTACTTACTGTGTGGTTCTGAATAGGGAAAATTTGCTAAATCTTGTTCTAGGGCTTCGGAACCTACTAAACAGCACTGGATTCTTTTAAACTACTGTCATGTCATGTCTTGTAAAAGATCTATGTTAAAAAATGTAGTGTTGCATACATTTTATCTTTTTAGGTACTTGTTTTATCTGTTTTTTTTTTTTTTGCGGTACCAGGGATTGAACTCATGACCTTGCACTTGGCCAGGCAGATGCTTATGCCACTGAGCTAAATCCCCAGCCCTGTTTTATCTATTGATAAAACAATTTTTAAGCCAATCTTAAAGAATTATGTACTTCTGAATTTCCTGAATAGTGAAAGCAATGAATTTCTTGTGTAACTTTTATGTTTTCACTCTTTATTTTTTCATGGGGGTGTGGGATTGGGATTTAACCCATGGCCTTATGCATGTTAGGCAAGAGCTCTACCACTGAGCTACATCCCCAGCCCTTTCTGCTTTTATTTTGAGACAAGGTCTTGCTCAGTTGTCCAGCCAGGCTGGGGTGATCTCCTTGCTTCATCTTCCTAGGTAGCTTGTATTACAGAGGGCGCTATTATGCCCGGCTCACTCTTTAATTAGTAATGCTTGAGAAGTCTTTTTGTTAGGTGCATGAGATTTTCTGTCTGCTGTATTGGTTTCCTTTTTTTTTTTTTTTAATTAATCTTCAGAAAATATTACTTGGGAAAATCAATTTGAATAGATATTCTAAATACTTATTGTCAAAGTTTTCTACTGGAACCTTGAATTTTTTTAGTGTTCTGCAAATCATTTATTCTCTGCATTTTGCAGAAAGTTTTTCATTGTTGTGCTGTAATCAGGAGAAAACATCAATACTTTATTATAGGTGTTCAGTGTTACACTGCAATATACATTATGGTGTATACAGAGGCCATTTTTTACCTGTAGCATACATAAATCCATTGAAGAATATAAATTTACTTAATGAGGTGTTTTAGCCCTAAATCAAGTATATAACACTTATTGATTTATGGTAAGATTTTGGCATGATAGAAAAGAAAGGAAAAAGAAGCCTTTATTGTAGGCAAGGGAGGGATGCAAGTACCCTCCAGTGAGAACAAAGAAGTGAAAGTATTTTTACTAGTTCTGGCTGGGGGAGAAGTTTGAGAGGTGGGCAAAATGACATATGGACAGCTGATTGGAAGGAGTATCTACATGCACAAAAAAGGAAATAGAAAGATTCACTGGGGGATGGGGGTGGTGTGCTTGGGTAGTTTTGGAGTCTGGAGCTTGAAGAGGGCTTGGTACACGTGCAAAAAGGAAGTGGGTTTATTTTTGTAACTAGAAGGAGAACATAGAAGTTACTCTTAGATAAGTTGTTTTTCTGGGCCCAGTATCAAGTTGGGCGGATGTCATGTTACAGATAGCTAAGCCCCAGGCTAGCAGAATCTTATCAATTTATAATTGCAAAGTTGTAATTAACTGCTCTGTATTTTAATATGTATTTTCTAATGTGCTTTTTCATTTGAATTTGTAGGTACAATGTTAGCTGTTCTAAAAAATTTGCACTTAGTCGTTGGAATCGAAAGCCTGATAATCAGAGTCTTGGGCATCGAGGCCGCCGTCCAAGTGGCCCTGAAGGGGCAGCAAGAGAACATATCCTCAGGCAGGTGTGTAGAAACCTTGCTTCATTGTAAAATGCCCTTTTCAGAAATGCAAGGAAAGTACAGTGCTGTATTTTACTTGTACTGCATCTTCCAGCTTCCAATTACTTATCCATCTGCAGAAGAAGACTTGGCTTCTCATGAAGATTCTGTGCCGTCTGCTATGACAACTCGTCTGCGCAGGCAGAGTGAGCGGGAAAGAGAACGCGAGCTTCGTGATGTAAGAATTAGGAAAATGCCTGAGAACAATGACTTGCTGCCAGTTTCCCAGACAGAGCCGTCTATATGGACAGTTGATGATGTCTGGGCCTTCATCCATTCCTTGCCTGGTATGTAATTCACCACTTTGGCATTATTATTATTATGTACCCATACTCCGTCTATACTTTTTGTACAAATAAGCTAGAGAAGTTCTTTATATATGTCCAAGTTAAATGGCATTTGCTGTTGAAATGTGATCTATTTCCTCTTGCTGATTCCTTCAGTACAACTGGGTGTTTTTTTCATAACCCCCAAGTCAATAAAAACTGACTAATCTGCTTCTGCTGTGATGCCCCAGCTGGTTGTCATATTTCTCTTCAGTCTGTTTCTCTCGAGAGTTCAGTAGAGAGATTGAATCAGACACTTCTTCCCTTCTGCTGTTCTATTTTTCTATTCTTTGTTCCTTACCCTTAAAAAAAATGAAATAAGACTCTATATATGTTTGTTTGTTTTGTTTTACATTTTTGAAAGCTAATCAACACCATATAGAATATGCTTAAATTCTGGTTTCTTAAAAAAATACTTAAGCTGATTCTTTTAAAAGAAACTATATTCTTTTAATTCTTTTCAATATATATCAAGAGCACTTCTGAAATTCTGTTTTTCAAGTAGACAGCTAAAATTCAGTTATATATAGTCATTCTGATACTAAGTAACCTTATTTATGTTTTCCTGTTCTTCTCTCATTTTGATATTTTCATCCATTTAAAAGACAAAGTTCTTAATTTTAGCAATAATGTTAAACCTTTTTGCTTTCAATGATACAAATAGCCTGCTGCAGCTTGTATACCACTTACAGATGATTTTGTTGTTAGTGTTTTAGAGAACATTATATAGCATTAAAAACAGACTGCTTTATAATTCAGAATTGCTTGGTACTGATCAATTGATTGCTTGATTGATTTTGGCACTGGGAACTGAACCCAGGACCTTGTGCTTGCCAAGGAGATGCTGGGCCACAGAGCTATATATCCCTAGCCATTGGTACTGATTTAGAGTCTGCTTAAATTGTTTTCTTTACCATTGAAATAGTATTTGGTTTCAAACTTCTTTGACAAGCTAAATAATAAGCTTATTTTTGTGATTAGTTATTTACCTTTTTCAAAGTTTTCTCTGAATAGTACCTGTAGCTTAAGGTATATCTTATCCCAAAAATGCCTTAATCTTCATTTTTTTTCTGGCCCCCTGACATTTGTAAATGTCCTTCTGACCTTCCTTCAGTTCATTCAGTGCAGTTTATTTTCCTTGTCTTTTTCTTAAGCCTTGTTCATGTGAACAACCTTACAAATTTTATAATCTCTTTTATATATTTCTTCCAGTTAGGATAGACTTCCTTTCTTATTAGGGCATCTAAGGTTTTCTCTTCTCTTTGTATATCATCCCATCAGTCAGTCTTTTGGGACTCTTAGAGCTTATATGTGGTGCACTCACATCTCAGACGTCTTAAGAGAATGAAAAATTGCTCTTCAACTTCTGGTGCATTAAAAAGTTCTCTAGCCAGGCATGGCAAATGCATGTCTGTAATCCTTCTGTACGTAGGAGGATTGCATGAAACTGGCTTGAGCAAGTTAGCAAGTCAGTGTCTCAAAAAATAGCTCAGTGAGAAGGCCCTGGCTTCAGTCTCTACTACTGGTATAGACAGATAGATAGGCCAGCCTGGGGATACAGCTCAGTGGTAGCATGTCCCTGGGTTCAGTCGTTAGTGTACACACACACATACACACACACACATACACACATACATATACAAACACACACACACAAAAAAAAGAATCTTACACATTACAGTTCTTTCTAATTAATTGAGGGTTATCTTCTTTAATTATTCCTTGATATGGTGAACTACCTTTTTGCAAAGATTTTTCTGTATTTATTGATCTCTGAATCCATGTATTGATTTCTCTATAGGCATATAAAGTACAGATCATTTCTTAAATGTACAAATATTTGCTCATTTTTGTAATACTAGTTTTAGGGACCTCCATATTCTATAGTACTGAGTGGCAAGTGATCCTTTTATTTTTATTTTTTTTTGGTACCAGGAATCGAACTCATGACTGCGTGCTTGCAAGGCAGGCACTTATGCCACTGAGCTAAATCCCCAGTCCCAAAAAGACTAGTTAAATACACAGTATTGAATCTTTTGCATTTTTTTTTTTTTTTTTTGGTACCAGAGATTGAACTAGTGACCTTACAATCACCAGGCAGGCACTTACACCACTGAGCTAAATCCCCGGCCCGGCCTGCAAGTGATCCTTTTATCGCTTTACTGAGTCAGTTTTTGTGCAGGGCCTGTTTGTTTTGAATTTAGCTGGAGAGGTAACTGGATATTTGCAAATTTGAACTGGTACCTGTGCACAAAGGTCTGTCTACATCTATACTGAGAGTGGCATTGCACTTGGTACTGGTGAAGTGAAGCCAGCCAAGCTGATTTCTTCAGTGGTATGTATTTTGTACATGTTACTGGGATGCATTTTACAGAAGTAGCTGCTGATGTTAGAAACTCAAAGAACTTAGCTTCATATACCTTGAGTGCTTACATTTAAAAATTTTTCTCCAATGAAGAAAACATTCTTGCTTTTGCCCCTCCTCCAAAGAGTCATTTTATCATTTCCATACTAATGTAACTGTACGTTTTTGTAGTTAGCTTAGGAAAGATGTAATCAAAAATTCTGAAGATACTACATTTCTACTTAATGATGCTCTTTTCGAAAATATTTTTTGTGCATTGTCTTGTGCATACATTTAGTGTCCCATATAAGAAGACATCTCAATGTTTTCCTTCTGGAGAACTCCTTTATTCTACTCCCAAATGTAGCTCTTGTGGCCCTCATTACTTCTCATTGCTTCTATTTGCTGAATCTTAGTAAGTCCTGTCCTCTTTCTCTTCTTTCCTGCTCTTATAAGTAAGACTGAAGAGAACATTAGTTCTTCCATAAAAAGAATGATGAAGTCACAATTAGATGCAAGATTAGTCAGTTTTGTCTGCCTACTTTATTGAGAGCTACCTCTGGGAAAAGAAAAGGGACTTTTCTATGGTGAGAAGTACCATTTCATCTGTATAGTCTCTTTTATATGGTAAATGAACAAAACCACAAGTTTTGTAAGTTTATGGAAATGTCAAATTTTAAAGTCTGGGAAATCATTAAAAGAGGAAACAGTAAAAATAAAACTAGGAGAGGACATTGGAAGAAAAATAACCAAGAGAATAGATGGCTATATGCAGGAATAGATGGCTGAACACAGGAAAAATTGTCTTATAAACAGCGCTTCTGTAGATTAATTTTTGTTCATCATTTATTCACATATGTAGTCTTCACTTATGTATAAATGTATTCTGCACCAATAGTGCTTTGTGTTTGGTACTAGGGTTATAAGAAAGATATTATTATTTTTTATAATCAGGAAGATTTGCAATGGAAGGGGAAAATCATTCTAGCACAGTTGTGATATTCAAAGATGTATCCTGTTATTCATATTTTTCCTTAGAATAATGAGTTTAATAAACATGTAACAACTTAGTTTTTAGATTTATATTCAATGTAAAACTTTTCGTGTTTTTCTAGGAAGCTTCCATGTTTCTGCATGCTCTCCTGTCTCAGTTCAAGTTATTACCTAATCTGGTTTTTTTTACTTCTTGTGGAGAAGTTACAGAGTAACCTAGTTATGTGCAAAAATTGTAGTAGACAGTAAAAAACATCTGAGGTTTGGATAGATACTAGTATTCTTACCTCCTGAAGCATTAGACAGAAAGCTAAGATATTATTTGGCTAGAGAAGCCTGCAAGCTCATAATTTCAGTGAAAATCTGTTTTCTTATAAAAAATGGAGATGATATCAGTGATAGATTTGCATTGGAAATTATACATTGAGCAGTGTAATACATTTAGCATAACTGCAATAATGCTGCGGTTTTTGTTTGTTTATTTTTTGAGGCAAGTTCTGTGTAGTTCAGACTGGCTTTGAATTTGTGGTAATACTCTTACCTCAGCCTCCTAAGTGCTAAGATTATAGGTGTGTACCACCACACTTGGCTTGATACTGAAGTCAGTATAAAAAACATTTTAGCTGTAGCTAGCAATAAAGGTCATAAATTAAAATACAAATGATAATGAAAATGGTACTCTGATACTGGAGAAAATATTTCCAGATTATAATTTATGTGGCAGGGCATTATATTGTATTTCTCTGTGCCTATGTGCAAAGAACATATACACAAAGATACGTTCATTAAGTATAACTGGTTAACCCAAACCTGCATGTGTGGCATGCTTTGAGGTGACACCACAGTCCTTTTTGTGAAGTAAATGTTACATAGATGGATCGCTGTACATTTTTACCTCTATTTCTGCAATACTATTTTTAGAACTAGACTTCTAAGTAAATTGTTGGACCTTGATTTCAAATTAATTCTTATTTTCAAAATGCCAACAAATAGTTTAAATGAACCCTAGAATACTATAAGTAAATTTCATTTGTTTATCAGCTTGTATTTCACATTCTCAGATCCAATGAGAACATAAATGTGACTGTTAGAAGTAATGTCTGTTTGTTGTCTAATTCTAACTTTCTTCTTCTGATTAAATTCAAGGCTGCCAGGATATTGCAGATGAGTTCAGAGCACAAGAGATTGATGGACAGGCCCTTCTCTTACTAAAAGAAGACCATCTCATGAGTGCAATGAATATCAAGTTAGGGCCAGCTCTAAAGATCTGTGCACGCATCAACTCTCTGAAGGAGTCTTAACAGGAACATGGGCTTTTTATACAACACCAGTTTTACTCTTCTTAAGCAGACTCATAAGGTAAAGGCCTAATCTGGCCTAAAATATTTACACTTATTATGGTGGATGGCCAAGCACATTGAGATCTCCACATCAAATGCTGACGTTTATTCTACAGATAAAAATCATTGTGCATTTTCATAATTAGCCAACATTGGTGAAATTAATTTTACAGCTCACGTGCAACATTGAAAGACTTGATATAGAGGGCCATGGTATTTTTCAAAGAAACATGTTATACTAGATAATTTTTTTAAAAGTGATTTTTATCATTAATATAAAGAATCCTTTTGAATGTAATTTAATGATTCACATTTCTTTTGATGCAGTTTTCTTGTACATTTTTGTACCCTATTAATTTTCTACAAATTGTCATAGAGATATTAAATAATTTAGGAGTCCAATAACAAAATCATCTATAATGAATTATCAGTTTGAATTTAAAAATCATGTCTTTTGGACAAATACTTTGTCTCTACAAAAATATTGTATGGTACCATGAAGAATACTGATCTGGAGATCAAGAGTTGGTTTCTGTTCCAGACTTAAGAATTTGGCTTCAGTGACAAAGTTAGTTTTCCTCTCAGTTTTTCTAATTCAGAGCAGTGTTTCTTAATGGAGGACAGTTTCGTTCTCCAGAGGACATTTGGAAATATCCGGAAATATTTTGGTTGTCACAGCTTGATGCTACTCCTGTCCAGGAGGAGGAGGCCAGAGACATTCTTACATATCCCACGTGTACAGGACAGCCCTCCATTACAAGGAGCTGTCCGATCCAAATGCCAGCAGTGCCAAGGGTGAAGAACCGATGAGGAAGGAGTGGTAAATGTTACTTTTTTTCACCCAAAAGGAGATGTGAAAGATGGGTGTAATAAGAAATACATATACAGTGGGAGTATTGTGCAGAGTATTAATGTTCTGAAGTATTTTTCCAAATATTACATATAGACAAAGGGGAGAAAACATAAAATTGGCCTAAAAATAAAGACTAGCTTAGAAGTAATTGGACCCTCAGTACTGAACTATACTATGCCATATTTCTGTGCTCCTTTGCACTGAGGCATGATACATTTATACGGATAATCCATTGCATCTTTTCTGGCAAGAGAAGTTTGCAGTGGCTGTGTGATTGCTCTTTGGATTTTTTTTCTAATATTAAACATACCGAGTCTAGCTAGAATGCATAGTCCTTTTTCCTTTACTGAACCTTTGTATGCTTCCTGCAAAGCACTTGCTGAGTGATTTCTTTTGGATGTTCATTATCTAATTTAAAATTTTTTTTACTTCACAAACAGTTTTCTATAGAATTGTGACACTAAAAATTGTGAGAGTACTGAGAGCTTTATAGTCCTGAGCATCAAAAGTTTTTTAGGAGATTACAAAGGCTTTGTTTTAATCATTTCTTGTGTCTTTACCACATGATTGAGATATTTTAATAGTTGAAGGAACATACACTGATATTTGGCCACAGAAACTCAGTAAATGAAGGCAAAAGGAGTCTGTGAGTTTCCGTCATTTTCACTGCTCTTTTCCAAAAGATTTTGTTGAGCTAGTAGAAAATCAAAGATGTCACTAAAGACATCACAGATATTTATCTTTTGGCTTTGTGTACATTAGAAAATGTTGATTATTTTTATACAAAATACAGCGGGTAATTTTTTTAATCTTTAGATGCCTCTTGTTTGAATGTATGCTTTGTGGGATTCTTTGTGTAGTAATGTTTTAAAAGATGCTGTTTATTGATAGTCATGTGTAGGATTAGAATATGTAATATAAGGCTCATGTTCCAGACCCACAATAGCTTATAGTCTGTGTTATATATTTCTTTGTATCACATTTTTAATTACTGGATTAAAGTTTCAAGGAAAGGTAGTACGCTATAGCCAGTTTTCATTTATTAGTAATCATGATGGAATTGCGATTTCAGAACGTATAGGGTAAGCAGTAGTAAGAGATTGCCCACTGGATGTGAAGGAGGAGGCACAAAGGAAAATCTCCCCTGGAATTAAAACTGATCATTCAGGGATAGACTCCCCTAGCAATAATGATTATCTCTCTTTACTATTTTATCTGTAGCCTTTTATCTATATCCTGAATCATATTGTAAGTTTTCTTTTTTTTACTTTCTGTACTAATATCAGTTTTTTTGTACTTAAGCGCCTGTGCCAAGCACTGTGTCAGATATTTGGCAGCTCACTAGAGGGATTTCTATTGGATTCCTTGTAGTTCTAAATCTTAAAACTAGCCTGATGTTTGTTGATCCCCATTCATTACATACTCAGAAAACACACTCTTCAAGTTAGTTGTTTTATGTAGAAGTGGCTCATTTACTGTCCACTGGTAGTTCTACCAGTGATGCATCTGTATTTGTGTAGATGATGTAATCACTTTAATTTCAAAGCTTCATTTACATATAATGAATATATATATGTAACACTGGCTGTCCATCTTCTGAGCTTTGAGCCATTTCAGTATGATGTAGGTAGGGAGAGTGCTACTATTTCATTTCCTTTTGCATTACTAAATGTTTTAGGACTGGGAAAAAAGAATAACAAGCATATAGTAAATATGGGAGGTATTTCTGATTTTTGCTACCTATATTTGCATTTTTTAACTTTAAACTGTTGCACTCTTTCCCCATTGGGGAGAAAATGATAATTTTTATTTGCTTTAAGCTTTATATTCTTAGGAAAATAAACAAACTGCGAGCTGGTTTGTAAAGTTACTTGTGTAGACATTACTGTACATCAATCCTTGCATGGGCTTGTGTTAAGACACGGCTGTGGCAGCTTTGATATGATCAATAGAGCATGAGATAGATCACTGTCCAAAACCTGTCATCTTTCTGGTGGTATATAACTCTTTTAAATTTGTTTGGAATCCTCTAAACAGAATTTCTTTTAGGCCTCCATTGAAGGGCTGTCATCTAGGAGCAGAGAAGGCAGAACATGAGGAGAGAAATGTTAGTGATTGAGTTTGAGAATGGAAACGAGGTAGGCTTTTGTTAATTTAGCTCACTTCAACACTGAGAAACTTTCTGCACTTTTAATTTTAATATTCACATTTTACATAGCTTAAAACAGAAAATTTTCTAGCTTATTCCATTGTTTATTTTTGCTTCCTACTATGTTGAAATATACAGAACTGTATGAAACAAGTATTATTGTGACTATGCTTTGAATAATTTTTCACACCATTTGTCTTCGTGTATTAAATGTAAAATTATAAATCAGACATCTGTTCAGGAATACAAATCTTGGATTGACATTGTCATGGTGCCCCCACATTGGTTTCTTCAGTTACGTATTTTAAAGTTCAGTGTTTACATTTGCAGGGTTTTGGTACCACCATGGCATAAGTATGTAGGGAAGCAGTAGAGTCCCACAGTGTTAGGCTGTGTTTTCATGTGTATAAACAATTTTGGAAAGAGTAAACTTTTACAGATGTATGTTAATAAAACCGACCTTAGAGCTCTGTCCAGTAGATGAAATCTCTTGACTTGGAGACACTGCTACAATGTTTTAAAGACACATATTTCTACCAGAATAGGCTGGTTCTAGTTTAAAGACATAACCCTTAGCGAGTGGCAGGAACACATGCTGCCTGTTGGCACTATGAGTTAGCTAATGGTATTAAAGGGCCTCACCTCATTTGCTCCTCTAAAGTTGCTTTTAGCTTCCAAAAGTACATGAAAACTTCTCTTCTTTGGGAAACCTTTACCTGAGAAATTCTGGAGATTTTGTAATGAGGCTAATTTTAGGGAGGGAGGCAGCCTCGGCAGCCTTTCTAATACTGTATTCGCAGTGACATCTTTGGGTTTCAGTGACATCTTTGGGTAGTAGAAACTGGCCCTGCTTTGCACGTTTGCTCAGCCTGTTTCTTGTGTACCATGTATGTAACTAGCTGTGCCTTCTGGAAGGGTTTCTGGGAGGAAAAGTGGGAATTGGAGGAGAACACAAAAAGTATTCCAGGCCCAAAAGGACAGCACAGTTAATTAAGTGAAATCACTATATATATATATATATATAATATCTCACAATCATAGTCACAACATAATTATAGTTGTTTGGTTCCCATTATGGTAATATACAAGTTTAGGATCTTGTGTTTGGTAGTGCTAGAGATTGAACCCACGAGCTTGCACTCAACTTCTGAACTATACACCTAGCCCCTATAATTTGTCAAGATTTACCTGAATAAAATTTATTCTTTTACTACCTTTACACTGACCCTGACCTTAGGAGCACAGATATTAGTAGTACCAGTGACACATGAATTAGTGATATTTTAATTTTAGAAGATGACAGCTATTATAATTGGAGGATGTTTGTCAGAAATTTAAAGGCGACTTTCAGGTACCACATTTGGACCTATGATATAGAATATAATAAAGTCATTTTAAAATAGTATTTTGTTAGATTGCGTCTCAGTCTAAGGATTGGGTGACTAACCATTTAGGGCATCTCTGCTATCCCAGTTTCAGTAAATACAAGCTTACCTCTGTTTCGTAGGTGGAAGTAGAATGGATCATAACATGAATGGTGTAACCCACATTCACCAATACTGCTATTCTAGAGTATTCAGTTTCATTTCAGAGACTGATTCAATTTAGATAAGCACAAAGACAGTATTGGGGAGAATTAATATACCATCTTACTAAAATTTAAGCCTGTGAAGTTGTACATCTTTTAAAAACTGGGGAGATATCTTCTTTTATTAGAAATTTATAAAATGTATCACCATATAGTTTCTTTCATACCAGTGATACAAGCCATTTTTTCAAAAGAATATTTATTACTTTCTTTAGAAAAGATTTCCAAAGTTTTGCATTTTGTAGCACCTATTTAACTTACTTTAGAATTATACCATGACAAAGGTGTTTTTTTAAGGCACTGATATAATTATTAGTGTCATATTCCAGAGGAAACAATTTAGCGAGTCCATGCCCCTGTGCGTCGCAGCACAGCCTCTTCTGGACAGGTGTTCCCCTGTTACATGCACAGCCGTAGTGTCACATGTGTGGAACCTTTGGGGAAGTATTTGCCACAAATTTTACCCCCTTTTCATAGCTCATAAATATTTAATCATATTTAAAGCTGATGATTTGTCATAAAAGAGGTGCAAAGTGAATTTTTGGCTAAAGCTAAAGCTTTGTTAGAAAAATTTTTGCCTGTCAAAAAGTACTGTTGCTTTCAGTGATATGAGTGGTCAGTTTGAATCTAGGAAGAAAAAAAATGTTTAAAAGAAGTCTAGAAATGAATATTAATGTGAAAAAAATAATATGATTTAAAACACTTGTTGCCAGGTGATATAGCTCAGTGGCATAAGTGCCTGCCTGGCAAGCGTAAGGTCCTGAGTTTGATTCCCACTACCAAAAAAAAAAATCTAAAACAATTGTACTGCTAGCATGGTATATAGTTTTAATTAAGTATAAAAATGTAGTAAATCCCTTCAACCACCCAAATTAAACTCTAGCCATCTTAAGGATAATAGCCATCATTTATCTGCTTAAAGGTTTTACTTCATGAATCACTATTAAATTCATGTTTGTGAAGCATTAACAAGTGAAAAAATTGGTGTTTTGAGAGTGATGGGCATTGTAGCCATCATTGAAATAAACATCAACCTGCATTACTACTGTATTTTGTTTTGTTTTGGAGACAGTGTCACTATGTAGTTCAGGCTGGCTGTGAACTTGTGGCAATGCTCCTGCCTAAGCCTAAGTGCTGCCACCATGCCCAGCCTTCAGCGTAGGTTAGTAAGAAGGAAATTTTTAAGTCTGGACCAAGTAAAACAAAAATGTCCAGTGTTTAAAATCTTTATAGTGCTTGTCTTTAAAATACTCTTTTTTCTTCATTTGGGTATTTTAAAAAATGAATAAATAATCTGTCTGTAGTGAGTACCAAGTAGTCTCATTGAACGACCATGATGAGTGAAGGTAAAGCACACTAAGCTGGAGATGGAGTTTCACCTCAAGCTGGTTAACTAGTTGTGTTTGACACCTCGGGCAGTTATGTACAGTAAGCTTCTAAATGTGCAGTACTGGGCCTGAACTACTCATATAATGTGCATGTGGCTCATAAAGCATGGTTAAGGTCTCTCCCAGCCCTACTGAAAAGTCTCAAAGGAAGTCACCAGAACAGGCTTTTATGATTAAACACAAATTTTATTGTACTGTGAGTCACCTTTTAAAGTTATGTAAGAATCAGAAATAGTATATATATTGCATAAGACAAGGGTGCCTGTTAAAATGCAGAACTGTTAAAACCATTTACTTGACAAGTATTTGGGGAGTAAACATTGAAAGGAAGAATCAATTTTTAATTGAGTAAAATTCCTTTATCATTTTAGGATTTGAAATCACATTTTAATTCTAGCTTTATGTATCCATTAGTTGATACTAACATTCTTTATGAAAATATATTTTAAAACTTTTACAGTTGCAGTTGAAGCAGGAAAACATCTGAAAGTGTTGGATTAGACACTAACATCCAAATTGCCAGATAATCTGCATTTTGTAAATTGTTCCATGATACTGGTTAAAAATTACCTTTAATGTGTTTTAATTTTTAGATTGTACTCATTTTTTCAAATATTTTATGCTGTTAAAATGTTCCTTTTTTTTATACGTATTGTTAAATTTTAAAAAGTCTGAGTACAAAGGTGGTAATTTTGGACATATAATTTCCAAGTTGTTTTTGACTGAAATCCCAGTCACCCCATTTAAATGACTTTGTTTTTTCCATAAGGGGAAAAAGTGAGTTCCAAAAATTGTCCTCAAACGTGAGGATTATGCTTGTAATGCAGGTGGGATGTAGTGGACAGCAGTGTACAGGCACAAATACTGACGGGAGTGAAAAGCTGGGAGGTGTGATCAGGAATTACGTGATACTTGTTTTTCATGTTAAAGGTACATGGCCATTAATTCCCCTTACACTGCTCTTCCTCACTTCCAACACAGTTAGCCCACCCTTCTTGCCACTTTCTGAAGCAGTTCCGGAAGTCCCTTGTCATGAGTGTTTTTAGTTGCACTGTGTGGCTGCCTCTGATTCAGTTAAAAATGTTTCCTTCTAATGTTCATTTGGACTTTGGGGAAGAGCCAGATCTAATGAATACGGTGAATTCAGACACACCACACTGTTTTCACCAGCCTGGCTCTGTCGGGTAGCAGCACCCAGTGGCCGCACTCACCTGACTTTTGATGATACCTCTTAAGACACAAAAGAGCATATCCTGAAGTGCTGCGGGAAGTAGCAGAAATGCTGGGATGGGGGGGTAGTATTTTGAGGGGGATTAATGGCAGTGTCTCTCATTGTACTAAATTTCTAAAAATTTAAATACCATATATTTCAACCATGCCTGTATTTCAGCCTTAAGTAAATTAGAATTTTTTTGTCTTTTTGCTGTAAAAACTTTTGTTAGCAAAAGGCAAGTCGTTGCAGTGAGCTTTATCAAATTTTTGACATTTCAAGCACATCAGCTTTTTAAATTCCTTTTGGTTCCTCCCATTGTCTAAAATAGGACTTACATATAATTAAGTCTCAAAAGATGATCCACCCAGCAAAAACAAAGCATCACCAAGGGAAAGAACGTTTTTATCTTTACAAAAAACAAAATGTTAGGATTATATAGAGCTGTATTCTTTACATTGAATATTGTATTAGAATCCACCTCACAGGAAATGAAATGGTTTTTGCACTCTTTGCATTAGAATTCCTAGACTGGTCTCTATAGCTACAGTTTAAAAATGTATAGCCTGAAAATGAAGTTAATTTTGTGTTATAAGAGCACACCAGGATTTATGTAAAAAGTATTCATTTGGTGTATTTTTTTAAAAAAGAGAAAGCACTTTCATATTAACAAATAGCATGGTTATGAATTTTAGATTTTCCTATTTGTTGTGTCTATTCAGTGAAGTAAAACTGAACATTCAATGTTTGTTGATGGCAACATTAACTATCAGATGAAAGCACCTTACGCTCTGCTGCTTAAATTTGCTTGTAATTGCACCTTTGTTACCTGCAGTTTCACATAGAATATTGTTGTGACATTGCTTCGTGTGGGTCTGGATGGAAAACTAGTGGGCCTACAGAATCATTTATTTATATTGTTTATATTACAATAATATATTGTAGACCAGTTGTAAGTTCATTTCTTTACAAATAAAGCCTCTTCCATTTGGCTTGTCTATTGAATTTTTTCCCTTTATGAGATGGGGGGGAAATAGAACCACAACGCTTAATGAGGGATTTGAAATAGTTATAAATTCTCCTGGGTTAAAATCCACAAAGTGTGTAAGTTGCTATTAATCAAGTTCAATGTTTTTAAAAATATTTCATTTCCACAGTATGGCCAGTTGGAAGATAAGGCACTCAGAGGAAAAAGTGAAGTAAACCGGGCCAGGTTTAGACCGTCAAAAGGTTTAAACACACACCCTGTTGTTAATTTGACTAGAGGTTTTTTTCTGCTAAACTTTGGACACGGTTGGCTGTTTGCTTACTTTTTATAGAACAATATGTCGTCTATTCCTGCTTTATTTTTTAATATGGTACTGAGTGCATGGTTCTCTTCCTTGGAGTGTCTTCTCATCAGATCTGGATGGCAGGAGTGGCCACATGATTCAGGTTACACCAGTCATTTCCTGGGGTTTTTTACCTAACGAGGTGCTTTGAATTGGAATAATGAAAGTCCTGGGCTCTGGGCAGCCAGAAGGCCCACCATGTGGACAAAGAAAACCTGACACCCTTTTACCACAGTGCTTCCGACACCCAGCTGTTTCATTTCAACCCAAGAATGGCTCAGGTGGGTTTGTATTTCAGGCTGAATACCCCTTATCTGAAACGCTTAATGCCATAAATTTTCACATCACATTTTCTAGATTTTGGAGTATGTGTATAAACTTTACCAATTGAGGATCTCCAATATTCAAAACTTTTTGAGTGTCAGCACTAAAAATTTCAGATGTTCAACCTATACTTCTAACTCAGGAATTTCTAATTATCCAGCAGCATTTTTTGATTTGTCCCAGATGGCTAGTACAAACTAAAAAGACTGCGCTCAGGGCTGGGGATTTAGCTCAGCAGCATAAGCGCCTGCCTTGCAAGCATGAGGTCGTAAGTTTGATCCTCAGTACCGATACTAAAAAAAAAAAAAAAAAAAGACTTTGTGCTCAAGTGGTTTTCTTCTCGTGGGACCGCAAATCTTTAAAATACTCGTGGACATTGTGCATTTCAGGTGAAAAATGAAACAAACCGTTCTTCTGAGAACAATGGATGGAACAAACGAAGAAGACCACTGTACCACAATGGTAAAGAGCACATACTCTGAGGCCACACTTCCAAGTTTGAATCTCACCCTTTTTCAACCCCCGTCGCTAGCCGTGTGGTCTTTCAGTGAGTTTCTTAATTTTGAAGTTTTATTTCCTTATTTAGGTATCTTTCCATGACATATTGGATTTTCAGTTATATGTCACATACTTGCATATCGAATCATCATACTAGTAGTTTATCACAGTGTAGAAGTAGGGTTTCTCAGCTGTGAGACTGAGATTTGAAGCTGGGTAATTATTTGTGGGAGGTAAGAGGAGAATAGTAATACTATCCATGAAAGTTACAAGGATTAAATCAGTTGCTGGGTGTAAAATACATAAAACAGTGTCTAGCACAAATAACAGTGCCTGGCCTATGTCTTTGCTATTATTTGTGCTCCATTACTTATAAAATAATGGAAAGTTTTTTGTGGATCACAAAAGTTATGAATACCTGTCTACATCTAAGGACAAGTATTATGACATACATATTGGGCATTAGAAAGGCATCTTGTTTCTGAGACACAGTCTCATTATGTAGTGCAGGCTGGCCTTCGACTCGTTCATGTAGCCTAGGCTGGCCTCAAACTCACTGTGACCCTCTTGTGCACTACAAAACCATGCAAAAACCCCTATTTTACTATAAATAAATGCCACCAGAGATGGGCATGGTGGCACACACCCACAGTCCCAGCTACTTGGTTAGCTTGGGCAGGTATGTTCACCCGCCAAGAGGCCTGACAGTGAGTGGGGACCTCGGACTGTTACTGCTGGGGAGGGAGGTGCCGCTAGCATCTGGCGGACAGCAGGCAGGGATGCCGCATGCTGCTGAGTGTCCTTACAGTGCACAGAGCAGCCCCTGCGGCTTCCAACCTCACCAGTCTCCCACCTGAGAAACCCTCCTTCCATAATGTGATAAACCACAGTACCATGATGTGATATGCAAGTATGTGACATTATCTGAAAATGAGTCCAGTATGTCATGGAAAGATACCTCCTGGCTACTCCCATTTCCATAGGGTGATTAAATGAAATTCTGTGCTTCCACAAATATTTTCATTAAGATCAGAAATATATTTTTAAAAATTGGCTCAATTTACAATGAGCCAATCTTCCTCTTAAAGATACTACACCATTTTAAGAAAGTGATTTTTATTTTTTTTCTAAATATAATAAAATACTTCATATTTTAAAGTTGTTGGTGAAATCTCAGATTTATGTAACATTTTACATCCAGGTTTTTAGGCAACAAAAACATCAGTATGGTCAAATGTTAACTCATTTCACTTTTGTATCAGTAACAAATTAATGTTTATACAGTGTTCCTGAACAGGCATAAAAACTTCTTGGCCTTACTTTGTTTTTAAAAGAAAACACTATTTAATAAATTATATCATTGCCTCGAAAGTACGCTGTAAAGTATAAAAGGTTAGGGGTGGGGAAGAGCTTCTGGTGTGCCTTGCGTCACCATTCTTTCCTGTTTGTGAGGTTATGATTTTTATCGTAATTGGTCTCAAGATGGCAACATATTAACAAATTATTATTGATATAGGTTTTTCAATCTGCTCAAGATTATGTATTGTGAGTGGAATGAAGCAGCATTTCCAGTTGACAAATGGATCTATGGGTAATGAGGTATCTCTTAAATAAAGCTTGTGACAATTAAACCAACAAATGGTGGCAATGAGAAAGCTATTGACAAAGTACAACCAGGGAATGTTCATCTCAATATACGCAGGAATCCGTACTTTAAGTAAAAGAATGAATCCCTGAAGCAGTACAAATGGTAACCAGGTACCCAGAAAACAGACAATGAGCTTGGGCAAGAGTATTTTTTTAGAGTTTACAATGTAACTAGGGAGGGAGGAAGAAGGAAAATATAAGACAGTTTCGTTCATATAGGAAGTTATTTGAATAGTCTGTACCAAGGTAATAACTTCTGACCAAGAGGTTACAAAAGCCATAAATAAAATTAGCATCATGGAAAGTGACAGGAAGTAACTCTGAATGCTGACATAAACAGGACATTGGTAAGAATAAATATTCTGTGCCTTCAGGCTTTGGTAGATAGCTGGATCTCCCAAAACATAGATAAGGACTGAAATCCAAATTAAAATTACTGCAAAGAAATAAAATGACTTCTGATATTTAGATGAAAGCTTGGTGAGTTTAGAGAAATTCAGGCAATAATCCATACAAGATACTAAGACAACTGGATAATGCAAAAAGCCGTAAGTAAAGGAAATAATCTGAGCAAATAGGCAGATATGGTATTTAGTAAACCTAATACCTAAAAGTACAAAATCCCTGAAATAAGATATAATGGAAATGTTTACCAGAAATAAAAAATCAACAAGTGCTAATGAAACACAAAAACATTCCATAAAATTCTGATAGGTTTTTTTTCTTCTCATTCCTAGTGTGAGGATATTTAATAATATTTTGCCAAGTATGATCAAAAACAACAGACAAGTAGTATCTAGAGGCTGATTTGTTTGACGTAACTGGTACTGAAAAGAGCAGTTGTCTGAAGAAAAAGGTGTCATATTTTCAGTTAAATTTCAAGACCTGCTGAAATACATGTAAAACATTGCTTCACTTTATTTTCCATCCCTGCAAAAAAAAAAAAAGAACCTGATGTTATCTTGATGCCATCTATTTTACAAAAGCAAGCACCTTTACTGTCAAAAATCTATTTCTATCATTTCCCACAAATTATAAATAAAAATATTTCTCATAATGGTAATAGAATACAGAATCAAGAATTAACATATGAAGTCCTAAGCGCTGAGGTTTTTAAACCAAAAATGTTATAAGTAACTATCTCCTACATTAAACCACAACACCTGCCTACAATAATGCTCCATAACAACACTAAACAATCACTGATAATTTTCAACTCAGGTCCACTCGGGCTCTGGACAACACTACCCATTTTTTGTCTTTTTGCCAGTGAAATTTAGAGGCTATTTTTATAGGCCCTTTAGTGTATGAGTTTTCACATCTTTTTAGGTGCAGGATTATCGTCACCATGAAATCTTTGAAACTCGAAAACACAACACATTAAGCTAAAAATAATGGGAACACAGGTGAAGGAAAAGAGGGACAGGGTTTACCTGTGGCTACGATCTTTCAGGTGTGGGCCCCAGAGACTACAGAGAAAGCGCGCACCATGAGGAGGGCAGGTAAAAGCAAAAGTGCGGGAAGGAGGCTCGAGTAACAAACGCATCTGAAAACAGGAAAACGTGATTTTGAAAGAAGTCAGAGAGGAAGAAGTCAGGAAAGGATGTTAAGAGATTCAGGAGCTTTGTCCTTAAAAAAAAAAAAAAAAAAAAAAAGAGGCTGACTTGATGGTACTTCTGTAATATTGTTCAGTCAGTATAAATCGCAAACAAAAACAAAACCCCTATCACACCTATCCACAAATGGTAACAGCTGGAGACGGGTTAGTGAAATGTGTGGTCCATTGTTATGCTATGCTATCATGCAGCTATTAAAAACGTTTCTCAAGATAGGGGGAAGATTTAGTTTCCTACTGAAAACTACTTTTTAAACACTTCTTAAATATAATGCTTGTGAATTTTTTATGTGTTAAATATCAGTTGGGGGAAAAATATCAGCTGGGGATGGTAGTGCACACCTGTAAATCTCAGATGCTTTGAAGGCTGAGGCGGGAGAATCACAGGCTTTAGGACAGCCGACTAACTAGTACTGATGAGTGAGGCCCTGGGTGTGATGCCTAGTACCAGAAAAAAATAAATCACAGTAATTTGCACAAGCTGTTAAAAGAAACTTGCATTATAAAATTATGGGGTAATACACTAATTTTTACAAGAAATTGTACATGATAAAATTATACTTGGAGGTTTTTATGTACTTATTTTACAGAATAAAATAAATACTGCATCTGAAAAGTAAACAGTGAATTTGCCTAAAAGCTTATCACTGATGATTACAAACAGCAATGGGGTAGTGAAGAGAGATTCAGAGTGGATCTTCCTCCTCACGGCCATATATCCATCTGTGGAAGTTACCCGGGAAGATAGCCACATAATCGGCTGATACGCATCTACACATAAAGTTGTAAAAATACAGTACTATATTTTCACAAATATAGATATAAAAGCACCACCCAACTATTTTCCTACATTCCAGTTTTTCCTCTATACTCACAATACTATAGCTGAAAAAGTTCCATCAGAGGTTCGTGATACTAGGACACAAGCATCACTGCCAACCTGACGACTATCAAGTGGGATGCGATGGCTAGAGGTGGCCTCTTGGGGCCAAGAAAACAGGGTTAGTTTTTTTTTTTAAAGCCAGTTCTGGCTTAAAATGGGTGTGGGTTCATATTTATACAGACTCAGTTTTTCAGACGTATCTTTTGGATAAAAGTAAAAAAGAATAACCTGTACTGGATGATTTTATCCTTCGTAAGTTCAAAGCAAAATGAAACGAGCTAATTAGATTCACCACGAGATGACCCCCAAGTTTCCATGGCATCACTGGCTCATATGTGGAGCCAGCTGGAAGGGAGAAAAGCTGACTGGTGTTCCCGAGGCGCTCAGGAGGTCCACAAAGCCGAAAATCAACTACAGCCACCACGGCAATAATCGGGAACCTCTTCAGAAGAGGACTGGGAAAGAAAAGCTTGAAATGAAGTATGTAAGAGAATCATAAAGCTGCAAGAAAAACAAAAGCCAGGGAAGACAGAAAGCTGTCATCGATCAGAAGGACAGACACTGGGCATTTTACAGTGGTTCCTGAATCCCATAATCATGGAAACCAATCAGAACTTTCTTAGATAAGACATACTTTATATATGTATGCCACTTCTCTCATGAATCTTTCAAATTCCAGTATTATAAGTTCCAATATTTTGTTCTTTAAACTGGTTCTTAGGTCAAAAGAAAAATCCTTTAGCTGGGCATAGTGGCGCACACCTATAATCCCAGCACTTGGGAGGCTGAGGCGGTGAATCACTGAATTTGAGGACAACCTAAACTGCTAGTGAATTCCTCTCTCAAAAAGACCCCTCCTCCAAAAAAAAATCCTTTGATTAAAAAAAAAGTCCGTTAGTTTTCCGTGAAAAATGGTCATAGTAACTATGGGGATTCGGGTGTTTATAAAATGTGGTCTTGTTCCTATATGATTTCTACTCATGAGTAACTCCTATGCCTAAAAGTTAGTGTGGACATCTTTTTTAGTAAACCTGTGTCTTGCAGGCTCTGCTTTGTGATCTGACCCAGTCTCAAAGTGTAAGTGGGGAGTCACAAGTCACAATTTCTTTTCACTGACATAGCCTGTGTTTTCCATTTGTAACCCAATTAATTTTTTTTTTTTAAGTACTGAAAATTGAACTCAGGGAGTGCTGAGCTTCATCTCCAGTGCTTTTTAAATTCTAAGCCAGAGTATTGCTAAGTTGCTAGGCTGGCCTTGAACCTGTGATCTTCTTGCCTCAGCTTCCTGAATGGCTAGGATTATAGGCATGTGCTCCCATACTCAGCGAAAACCCAACTAATTTTTAACAAAACATCATACTTACTCTCCAGAGTCTTCCCACCCAATGACGCTATTTTGGTTTTGCCGCCTTCAGTTATGTCACCATTGGTTCCTTGCATTTCATTATGCCAAAATGCTACATAAGCTCTGTGTGAAAGACAGAAAACAAACCACCATCATTCACAGCTATCTTAGTAAGGGAAGCTCACGTAATTTTACTATTTCCAAATCCTGCTGAGAAGAACTGTAACCTACTGGGATTAGAGCCAGTAACTCACTGTTTATGTTCTTAATTTCTTTTCAGCAATAGGAAGGCAGAGGACATTTAAATTCAAAGCCCATTGAAGACTGAGACATGGGCACATATAACATGGAATCTGTGTAAAGAAATCTTGCTTTATATTGTAGGTTTTACCCCCAGAGTTGAGTAAACTAGTGGTTCTCAAACTGTTTGGTTTCAAGATCCTTTTTAAATATTTTTATTTCTTCATTTTCTAATAATAACATTCTTAATAAAAAATTACTATATCTTTCTAAATAAAATTTTTAGTGAAGAGGCATTGTTTCACATTTTGCAGATTGCCTTTGTGTCTAGCTTAATAGCAGATAGCTAAGTTTCATCTACATTTAATCAGGATAGCCCATACTTCATGTAGTTTCTGGAAAATCTGCACATTCTTGAGAGCTGAAAGTAAGAAGGATTAATAACTTCAGATACTCCACCAAAATCAGAAAACTGTGTGCAATCTCAAGTACAGTCTTAGTTTGATGGAGCCGTGGGCACTAAACATGATGCAAGATGAGCACAGCTAACAGTAACACTCTGGTCTACTGCTGTATAGAAAATGGAATATCAACTTCTATGAACCTGATGACTGGGAACAGCCTGTGAAAGAAAAAATTCTTAGTGTTGTCAGGAGTTTTACATATCTTTCAGTCTTCACAACAATGATGAGAAATTGTTCTTTTTCCCTATGAGCAAACATCCTTGGAGCACACTTCCTAGGTAAGCTCTGGAGTTGGGTTCAACCTCAGGTGTGATTTCAAAGCTCATGCTCTCTAGTAAGCCACTACTGCACGTCGAAATACACAAAGGGACCCAGTTTACACACTTCAAGAGAAAGGGCCACCCAAATTCAACTGTGTTGAGTAGTGACATAGGAAACTAGGTTGAACTATCCATGTGGATACTTTTATTCTTCTAAAAGGTAAATATAAACTCTTAAAAATGTGGTTCTTTATTAATGACATATATTCAAATTCAGTGAAAAATAAGATGTCATTCAAATTTAGTGAGACATACGATGCCTGATAAGGAACCGATATTCTATATTCATTATGTACATAGTACATTAAAGGGCTGGTGATGCAGCTTAGTGGCACAGCACCCGTGGGTCCCTCCTCATTAGCCCTCTCCCAAAACAGTTACATAATGTAAACAAAACAAGTGACAGAAGTGTACACAGTGACAATTACCCATCCTGCCCACTGCTGCCTAGCTCAGGTTTCTTTCTTAGATACAACTACTGAAACCAGTGACTTGTTCATCTTTCCAGAAATTTTCTAAAGCAAAGTTTTAAACCATTGAAATTCCCACACTGTTATGGCAGGTAGCATGAGATTCTCGATTTGCCCATTCCCGGGTTTTACAGAAAACCTCATAAAGGAGTTGCGAAGGTAGATCACAACAGAGTTGACGATCTGGAGACAACAGGAGGCATATCCAGCATGCAGACCCACCCAGAACGGACGCACAAGCCAGCAAGAAGAGGATATTTCAGAGTAGGGCAGATAGGTGATTTTTACTTTTCTTAGTGTAGAATTACAGCACTTACACACACCTGCTTATTTTCTGTATTTAGCTCCATGGAGGACTTAGTTCCCTGGCCTCTACAGTGAGGTAGGCCCATGTGGCCAAAGTATCTAAGCTAAGACAAGCCATCCTGCCACAGGGAAGAAAGAGACCGCATATTCCAGATGGCACAGCTCAAGCTGGTGCAGCCACAGCCCTGAAGGATCATGACTCATGGACAGTGTGAGCAAGTTTGTGTCCCTGAGTGTACACAGCCACCAAGGACCTCCGCAGAATACCCACCCTGGACTATCACATGGGAGAAGTAAACTCGGACTGGATGGGAGACCTTCAAAGCCTACCTTTCTCCATACAAGACAGCTCTCCTTCATATAGACCTGACTCATAAAGTTTATTCCCTGTGCCTTTGTCCTCTCAAAAATTCACAACATTCTTGTTTTACTGTATTTTTCAGAATTTCCAACTATTTATTTCATTTATAGTGAGTTCATGGTTAGCTTGTTGAATGGTTCTGCATTGCAAGCTCATTTTGAGTAAGTCTGGGTTTTTTATTTTCCCACTCTCCCTTCTGCCCGGTAGTTTCTGGTCCTTTCCCCTGGTTTAGACGGTGCTGCTGCTCAGCTGTGGCGTCTCCTGGCCCCTGCAGCAGCTTCTTGCCCTCACACTGCTTGTTTGCACAACTTCTCTCCAGTGAGGCCCTTTCTCAATCTTTCTCTTGTGTTTAGTGTTGGGGAGGGCACTGCATTCTGACCCCTAACTTCCAGCCCACAGCCTGGCTCCCACTCCTTTCCTTAGGCTCCTGTGGACATCTTTAGATCCCCCCATCTTTACATCCCCCCCACTCAATTCCATCACCTTTGTTGGCTCCACCTGAAAGACATGGAGTCTGCTCATTTCTGTGTACTTCAACTCTTTTTTTGGGTGAAAAGGCTGATTAGAGCCTAACCTAACCATAGGTTATTAAGCATTGAACTATTTGGTTGTTTAATAATAATAATATGATATCTACCTATGCTATTTTAAGCCTGAGCTATTAAACACCTTAACTGAATGTCCACACTGGAATGTTTTTCTTGCTTGCATGCATGAAATTTGTGTGCTACGTAAATTCTTCATGCAGCACAGCCTCAAGCTCAACACAGTTCTTGTACATCCTAACATTGCAAATGATGTGACTTCATTTTTGCCTGCTCTCAGCCTTGCGTAAGTATTCATCACCAGAGCACTAACTTATGAAATACGGTCTTCTGCACATCCCTGCACTGTAGCTGCTGTCATGCTTCTACTGCCTGCGTGGATTCACCAAGGCACAAAGTCGGTCATGCTCCACTCTGAATCTCCTACTCAGAAAACTAGCCTTCATTTGACTACGTCCAATGTAGAAGAATGCAACTTATCCAGGTTACTTTGACTTCTAATATCTCTGGCACACAAACAAGCATATACACTAATACATCACTTATTGTCAGATATTAAAATCAATTATGTGGGCCCCAGACTGACCTCTGAAAGATTAAGTCATAGTGGCAAACAGAACACAACAAATCATCAAGTTCATCTATCATGACAAAATAGGCTTCATCCCAAGGATGATATACAAACAATAAATGTAATATATTACATAAACAAAAGGGCAAAAAACATATGGCCATCTTAAAAGATGCAAAAAAAAATCCCTTGACAAAATACCAGCATGCCCTCATGATTTAAAAAAAAAAAAACCCTGAAGAAAATGATAAGACCCTTATCTCAATTTCATTTATCTGTGGCCAATATCATAATAAATAGGGAAAAACTGAAAAATTTCCCTCTAAAATTACGAATAAGAAAGGATGTCCACTATCACTACTCCTATGCAACACACTACTCAAAACATTAGCAAGAACAAGTAGACAAGAAAAAGAAAGAACAAGGGTAATTGTAAGAATGGAGGGCTGGGGGTATAGCTCATGGCACAAGCGCCTGCCTGGCAAACACAAGGTCCTGAGTTGGATTTCCAGTACCAAAAAAAAAAAAAAAGGAAGAAATCAAGTTATCATTATTTGCAGATAACATGACCCTCTCTACATAGAAGATCCAAGAAAAATCCACCAAGAATCAATATCTAATTCAGCAATGCAGCAGGATACAAAATCAGCACATAAGAATCAATAGGACCAACAAATAACAAACCCAATGAAAAAGAAATCTGGGGAAAAATACCATTCATACTAGTACCAAGAAAAAATTAAATACTTAAGAATTAACCAAAGTAAGTGCTTACCTCTACAATGAAAACTACAGTACTCTCAAAAAGGAAACTGACTACCCAAGATGCCAGAAAGGCTAATCAGTGCCAATCAAAATATCCCGAGGACGGCACTCTTCTGACCCCACAGAGTAACTCCAAACTGGGCCCATTCTGGGGCAATGACAAACCATGCAGAGAATCATCGAGCCTTTCCTGTCAGCAGTGGTCATAACCATGCTCCAGCACAGTCAGTGATCTTGCTGCCACCAGCAGCTGTGCAGCCCTGGACAGTCCCTCTAAGGAAAATGTTATCTCCAACTTTAGGAGTTCAGAAAATTAAAACAGGAATTTATGGACCACTGCCACCAGCAACTGTAGGTCTGTTAATGAAAAGTAGCTTAACTTCTAAAGGAATCACAGATCGAATAGGCATAATTGCTCTGGATTATTAGGATGAAATCCAAGTAATGATGCAAACATTGCAACCACATCAAATACAAGCCAGAGACAACAGCACAGCTATTGCTCCTTCCTTATGTTACGGGCCACGTTGCTCCAGTGGGAAGAGCAGGAGGTTTGGCAACTAGAGAAAAAAGATTTTTTGGCAGACATATATAGGAGATAAAAAGACCTGAACTACAAGTTAAGATAGAAGGGAAAATGTTTACTGGACTGGTAGATAACGGGAGCAGATGTATCCATATATCCTGGCAATCGTGGCCTAACCAATGGGCTACAATGCAAGTATCTATGGTTTTCTCAGGGGTAGGGACAATGACAAACATTCATCAGAATGTCAAAAACATTTAACAAATCAAGGACACATCTTTTGAGATGGAAATCCACAGGAAGAGATATTTGAGACATTTAACAACAAACTAGAATTACTACAAGGAACTAATCTGTTACAAGCTAAGGACAAATTAATAGAACATGTGAATCCTTTAAGACAATTACCTCTTTTCCAAACACCTACCATTGTTCTCTATGGTATTATAATTGGTCTCTGTTTGCTCCTTTTCTTGGTCTGGCAACCCTCTTCTAGCAGACACCATGAAACTGGAAGAAAAACTGCAGCCCTCACATTGATATTACAGACTTGTTAATAAAGTCAGGGGGAAATGTGGGCCATAGATTAATTTGGACTAGTTTAATCTGAGTCAATGCCAAGAACTTTGTGCTCTACTAGGCCATATAATTGGTTGTTCTGGAGGAAGTCTTACAAATGCATTGTGTTTAAGGCAATGGTCTTAGGACCTTAGTCTCACTGGAATGCTGTTGGGACCACATGAGATGCTTTGCCAAGATACGCCCAAAGAACAGTAAACATGAAGCCAGATACAGCCAGAGATGGTCCCTGGGTCAGTTAAACAATTAAGTTCTGAATTATCTCTACTTTATCCCTCCCATTTCCCTCCTTCTGCTCTTTGTTAAGAAAAGAATCTAATAAAAAGCCAAGAAAACTGTAATCAAGGCTTCAGTCCTAGACAGTAGCCCCTTCCCACCCCACCTCAATCCCATTAAATTGGTCTTCTCTTGTTTTCATCTGCTGCACCTTGTTTTGGGGACCTGTCTCCTTATAGAAACCAACACATTCCATGTTCCTGGGTAGACAGAACCAATACTGTCAAAAATACTTCCAAAACTGGTATACAGATTTAATGCAATCCCAATCAAAATACCAACAGCATTCTTCACAGACTTGGAGAAAACAGTCCTAAAATTCATATGAAACCTGAAGAGATTGAGAATAGCAAAAGCAATCCTGGGTAACAAGAACAAAGTGGGAAGTATCACAGTCCCAGACTTGAAATTATATTACAAAGCTACAGTAATAAAAACAGCATGGTACTGGCACAAAAACTGACACGAAGATTAATGGAATGGAATAGAGGATGCAGAAACAACCCAAGCACATTCAACTATTTGATCTTTGACAAAAGAGCCAAAAACATAGAGTAGAGCAGTGGAGGTGAAGGTATGGCACATGTGCTGCAATGGGCTGTATGATTCAAAGCCCCAAAAGGTTCACCATCACTGCACTAGAGGAAAGATAGGCCCTTTAATGAATGGTGCTGTGGAAATTGACTACATACATGCATAAGATTGAATCTAGACCCGTATCTCCCACCATGTGCTGAACTAAAATCAAAATAAATCAGAGAAATAAATGTTAAAACAAAACACTTCACCTACTGGAAGATTAAAAGGTAAACTCTTGACGTCAGAGGCATAGGCAGGAATTTTCTGAACAGAACCCTAGCTGCACAGGAAATAGTTCTGGGAATCAACAAATAGGATCATATAAATTTAAAAGCTTCTGTACAGCAAAGGAAACCACCAACAGAGTGGGAAAACAACCTACAGAATGGGAATAGAATTTTGCCAGTTATTCCCCAGGGACTAATATCTAGCATATCTAAGAACTCAGAAAACAATCAGATGCCCCAAAATAATAGATCTAATCAAGAAATTGGCAACTGAAATGAATAGACACTTCATAGAAGAACTATTAGTGACCAATAATTGTCTGAAGAAATTCTCAACATTCCTGGCCCTTAGAGAAATGCACATTAACACATTCATGACAGGGCCCTAATTCATGCCTCACAACTAGGCGGCTTGAACTGCTGGTGGTACATGCATGCCTGTATCTATTGTATCACCAGCGGCCCAAGCCACCCAATGGGACGGTGCTCAAGTACAGTGGTTCAAGATGCTGGGAATGTGCTGAAATAACACTGAGACTGCATCTTAGCCCAGAAAAAAGGGCCATTGTCCAGAAATCTGATAATAACACATGCTGGTGAGCTGCAGGAGGGAAAGGAACCCCTCTCACTGTGGGCAGGAATGTAAACTCATAAAACCATTATAGAAATCAGTAGAGACTCCTTAGAAAACTAAAACTAGAAATTGCATTTGACTCAGTTATTCCCCTTCTAGGCATCTCCCTGTAAGAATCACAGACATCATTCTTCAGTGATGCAGACATAACCACATTCACAGCAACACAATTCACAGTAACTGAATCTTGGAAGCATGTCCATCAACAGGTGATTGATTGGGTAAAGAACATGTGGTGTTTACACACAATGGAGCGCTACTGTGTCATAAAGAAACAAACGAGTCATTTATAGGAAAACGTATACACCTTGGGACTGTAGTGCTAACTAAAATAAATCAGGTATAAGCTTAAATATTAGCTGGTTTCTCTTAGATGAGAAACCCAAAGTATATTTTTAAAAGAGCAAAATAAAAGGTGGGAGACCAAAGCTTTCTCAAATGGGAAGGGAACCGAGTGATGCAGGAAGGGGTAGGGAAGAGAAAAGGGTTTGAAAAATGAATTTAGACGTGTTACGTATACATACCAACTCGACACAAGAAATGTAAACATGTGCTAATGAAAATAAATAAAAAGGCAGTATATTTGTTGAAGAAGTCAACAAATATGAGAAAGGAATTTCTCAGAGTCATAGTTAAGACAGAAGTTGTTTAAAAGTGGGGTATGTTAGCTTGGGAGCTAATGACTGCACCATCACCAAAAATGTTCAACTGTACGTGGGCTCACTGCTTACCAACATGCTCTTAGGAGAGGTGAGGCTTCCAAGTGACCTCTGAACTACAGACTGCCTCCTGATCCTTAATGAGTACTGCTCTGTTAGTCCTCTTAAGGAAAGGAAGTTATTGTTTTGCTGTCTTTTTGAGACAAGGTTTCATTCTGCAGTCCAGGCTGGCCTTGAACTCACCATGTGCCACCATGCCTGGCTTATTTTGTTTTATATAAGAAGGCTTTCCCCCCTCCTCTTACACACCACTTCTGACACCAGATGTATGGGTGTTTTCCCCACACAATAAAGGCCTCTTCAGTGGACACCAACTGGGAATCCAATAATTTAATTCAATTCAGACCCTAACTACCAAGAGACAGCACTGGACCCCCATGGTTGAGGGCTCAGCCCCTGGGACTGCTGCTGACTTCAGATGCCAACTGCAGACAGGTCACGCACGCTCTGTGCCTCAGACAGATCAGTTTATTTCTAAGTCAGGGGTTCCGCAACCCTTTTTAAGTTCAATTAATTTGTAGGAGTAGCTCATGAAACTCAGGGAAACACTTTATTGATTTGATCACTGGTTGGTTAATATATAGAACTACCTGATGAATAGATTATCCAGGGCAAAGTCCAGGGATTCCACACTCTCTCTGGGTGCACACCCTCCAGGAATCTCTTGTGCTGTGCAATAAGAAAGCTCTCGGAACCCTGTTCCCTTGGGTTTTATGGAGGTTCTTTGTATAGGTGTGAGTCAGTAGATCATTGGCCAAGGGTGGTCAACTCCTTCAGCTGCTCTCTCCTCCCCGAAGGTCAGGGATGGGGCTGGCGATTCCCACCCCTGACACATGGTTAGCTGCTCTATTAACCTCTTTCTGGAATCAAAGCAGCTGCTACCTAGAACTCTCAAGGGACTCAAGAACTTTATACCGGACACTCCTATCACTCATACAGAGGTCTTAGGAGCTCTGCACCAGGAACCAGAGTCCAAGAACAAATACAGAATGAAAGAATATCCTACCATCCCTATTTACAAGGGCATTAGGAGCTCTGCGTCAGGAACCCAGGGCAGAAGACAGTATGTATATTTCTTATTATTTCACACTACCACCAGAATAAGCATACAATGACCTGGAAAATAGCAACTAATAGAAAACTGAGCTCCACAGTTCTTCAGATCTCACTTTTAGACTTTGGTTTCTGAATATTCAACCAGCAAAGTTTAACCAGGTCATGGTTCATGCTTAGCGGTTCATAGTTTCTAAAAAAACTGTGATTCAGGCTGAAAACCTAAAAGAGAGCCTTCATCACAGAATCTGAGGTATCTGAGGATTCAGTGCTGTAAGACCTTGGCAAAGTACCTCAGACAACAGTAAATATGCCACTTGCCCTGTTCCAATAAACACTTGCCCATTTTGTTTCCAGTCCCTTTAGGAAATGTAATATACGCGCTTCCTAAAATTAACTTTTAAAACCAGTATCACAAGGTGGGAATCTAAGGCAGGTTTTGTGAGGCAGACAAGACCTGCAAGACAAATACCTCTACCTCAATATAAATGGTGCTTTTTAGTTTATTAAGTGTTCTATGGAGACTGTCTGACTCAAGTGTCTAAGACCTCCCGAACCTACATTCTATGAATGCCACCATAATTTTCTAACATTAAAACTGAAAAATAATAGTCTTTTCTCTAAACCTGAGGTGAGGAGAAAGTGCCAAAAAATGAAAGAGTCACCTTAACTGAATAAAGAAAAACACACAGCCATTTTGAAAAATGCAGAGAAAATTTCTGATAAAAGGTCAACATTCATTCATGATAAAATATCTCTCAGAAAACCAGGGATTCAGGATTTCCTCAACCTGATGAAGGAAATCTATGAAAAATCGACAACAGTCATCATGGTAAAAGACTTTCCCCTTGAAATTGGGAGTAAGGCCAAAAAGACACCAGTTCCTACCACTTGTATATAACATTTTAGGAGATCCCAGTCAGTTCAGGAAGACAAGGAGGGAGGCAGACAGATTAGAAAGGGTAACATACAACTACCTGTAGATGGTGCTTAGGTATACAGAATGCCCTGAAGTACAAGAACAAAAAACCCTACTGGGGAAGTTTAGTAAACTTGCAAGTCACTTTTAAAATCTGCAATTTTGGGGCTGGGGAGTTAGCTCAGTGGCATAAGTACCTGCCTTGTAAGTGCGCGGTCATCAGTTCAATCCTTGGCACAAAAAATAAATAAATAAATAAATAAGTAAAATGTGCAGTTTTAAGCCAGTCAGGCTGGCACAGGCTATAACCTCAGCACTCCGGGAGGCTGAGGTAGAATCACCAACTTTAAGCCCAGCTCGAGCAACTTACTGAGATTCAGTCTCAAAATGATAAAAATGGGCTGAAAATGTAGCTCAGAGTTCAATCCCCAGTATGGCAAAGAACAAAACACAAAGCCACAAAATAAAAACAAAAAAGAAATCTGCACTTCGATTTACAGCAGCAATTAGAAAATGGTGTTAAAAACAACAGACTCAAAACCTCAAAAGACTAAGGAGATTTTTATAAATGCTAAATATAAAACACTGCTGAACCAAACTAAAGAAGACTTAAATAGATGGCAACAGGTACCACAGTCAATAGATAAGATTACACAAAGATGTTCCAGCTCCTAGATTAACAGGTGTAGCTGGACCTCCACACTGTGTGTGTAAGCTCCGCGCCCAGATTCAGCCAACCTTGAAAATACTTTTTAAAACTGCCTCACCAGTGAACACATACAGACCTTTTTAAATTTTTACTCTCTAGCCAATTTGGTATAACAACTATTTGCATAGGACTTGCATTAGTTATTAATAATCTAAACATGTTTTGAGGTGTATGGGGGGATATACAGAGGTTACATAGGCAGACGCTATGTCATTCCGTATACAGGATTTGAGTATTCATAGAAATTTGGGATCTGCAGGGACCCTGGAACCAGTTCCTCTCAGATACTGATGGACAACTGAGACTGAACAAAATCCAAACAGGCTTTTACAAAGTAACTTATTTTAAAATGTGTATGAAAAAAATAAATTTAAAAAGGGGCTGGGGCTTAGCTCAGAGGCACAGTGTCTGCCTGGCAAGTGCAAGGTCCTGAGTTCAGTTCCTGGTACCAAAAAATGTGTATTAAAGCATAAAGAACCAGCAAAACAAATGAAAAACAAAAACCCAAAAACACATAAACAAAAAAAAATTTTTTTAACTATTTGGAGGACTTACATTACTTGACTTCAAGATTTAAACTTCTGAACTCAAGACAGTAAGATATCAAGACCTAAGAACAGACAAAACAGTAGACTTCAATCCACTTGATTTACAAGAAAATATCAATGCAGGTCAATGAAGGAAAGTCTTCTCAAATTGTACTGGACCAATTGTGATTAACTAAATTCAAAAAAGGACTTAACCTCACCTCACACCATAAACTCTTATTCAGAATAGATACTAGGCTTAAACATAAAGACTGAGACCAGTAGGAAAACAAAAGAATTTACATTGCGTCAATGTATATTAATTGTACTTGTTGGTTTTCATACATGCATGGGCTCCTGTACTGATCAAATCCAACCCTCCCCTAACACACCCCAAACTTTAGCAACCACTGTTCTACCTTTAGGTCAACTTTTCTAGTTTTCACAATTCTGAACTGGTGATACTTGTTTTTGTGTCCAGCCCTTTAACACAATGTCCTCTAGTTCTATCCAGTGTATGGCCAAGGCACAGGATTTCACTGTTCATTAAACCTAAACAATGTCACCGTGTAACCACGCCATCTGCAATGAGGGATAATCTGACTTCCTCCTCTCCTATTGTATTTTTTTAGTTCCTCTCGCTTAATCCCTCTGGCTAAAACACCTGGTACTATACTGAGTAAGAATGTGAGAGCTGGCACCCGTCTTGTCCCTGGTCTTAGAGGAAACTCTTTCAGCTTCTCTCCACTCAACATGACATGTGCCATGGGTCTGTCATACACAGCCTTTATTATGCTGAGGCAAATTTTTCTTTTCTTTTTTGGGACAGGATCTATGCTGTCCCTTGAATTCCCTATGCCTCCCAGGCTGGCCTTGAATTCACAGCCATCCTCCTAAGAGCCTCAGCTTCCTGAGTGCTGGGATTACAGGTGAACACCACTACGCCTGACTGAAGCATGAGCTTTCTATACCTAACTTGCTTGGGGCTTCTATCATGAATTGACATTGAATTTTATCAAATATGCCTTTGCTGCATCTACTGAGAATGTCATATGGTTTCTGTCCTCCATTCTGGTGATGTAATCTGTTATATTTACTGATTTGTATGTTAAATGTTCCACTCTTGGATTTCTCAGATGAAACCAAGCTGACCATGGTGAACAGTCGCTTTTCGTGTGCCTCTGACTTTTGACTTGTTAATATGTTGAAAACTTCTGCATGGATGTTCACCAAGGATACTGGCCTACAGTCTGTACAGAGTGTGTGTGTGTGTCCCTGTCTCTTTGTGATGACAGGGAAATGCCAGCCTCATGGCATGCTTTTGGAAGGGTTTTCTCCCTTGAATTCTATAAAAGAGTTTGGGAAGAACTGATGCTCTTTTTAGTTCTTTCAAGGTTTGGTAAAATGCAGCAATGAAGTTATCCAGTCCTAGTCTTTTCTTTGTTGGCAGACTTCAATACCAATTAAATGTCATGACTTTGTATTGGTCCATTGGGGCCTCTTGTCATGGTTCAATTTGGGTAGGTTGTTCTAAAAATCTGCACATTTCAGACTTTCCAACTTGTTAGCATATAGTTTTTCATAATAATTTCTAGTCTGTGGTATCAACTTTAATGTTTTCATTCTCACCTCTAACTTTATTTGGGTCTTTTTTATCTTGACTAATCTAACTGCAGTTTTGTTAGTTTTGTCTTTTCAAAGAACCAAGTCTGTTTCACTGATTTTTTGTACTTTTTAAAGTCTCTATTTTGGGCCGGGGATTTAGCTCAGCAGTGTAAGTGCCTGCCTGGCAAGCTCAAGGTTGTGAGCCCGATCCTCAGTACCATAAAATCTCTATTTCATCTATTTCTGCTTTGATCTTTGTTATTTATCTCCTAATTTTGAGTTTGTTCTTGCTTTTCTAAGTTCTGGAAATGCATCAAGTTGTTTATGGGAAATCTTTGCTTTGGGGCTGGGTATTTAGCTCAGTGGCCTAAGTGCCTGCCTAGCAAGCGTGAGGTTGAGAGTTCAGTCCCTGGTACAAAGAAAGAAAGAAAGAAAGAAAGAAAGAAAGAAAGAAAGAAAGAAAGAAAGAGAGAGAGAGAGAGAGAGAGAGAGAGAGAGAGAGAGAGAGAGAGAGAGAGAGAGAGAGAGAGAGAGAGGAATCTATCTTGGCTTTTTTTTTTTGATGTAGCACTCATTGCTGTTAACTTCCTCAAAGTACTACACTGCTTTTGTGGCATTCCACTAGCTTTTGTGTCTTCATTTCATTTGTTTCAAGAAATCTTTCAATTTTCCTTCTGATTTACTCAATGACCCCCCTGTTCATTCAAAAAAAAAATTTTTTTTTTGGTCTCTCTGCATAATTGCTAAAATTTCTTTTGCAGTTGATTTATAGCTGTATTCCATTCTAAACAGAAAAGATATAGGATATGGATTCAATTTGTTTTTTTTTTAACTTCAATCTTGTTTCGTGGTTTAATGTATGATCTAGTCTACAAAAAGTTCCATGTGCGGATGAAAAGAATTGGTATTCTGCAGCCATTGGATCAAATGTTCTAAAAAATGTCTACTAAGTTCATTTGATTTAGAGTGTAGTTTAGCTGATTTTTCTTTGTTGATTTTCTCTGGATGATCTGTCCACTGATGGAAAGTAGTGTGGCGAAATCCCCCTGATATTGTTACAAAACTGTATCCTATTCCTCCCTTTCGGTCTAATAAGCTTTGTTTTATATAATTGGTGCTCTAATATTAGGCACAGATTTACAATCATTCAATCTTCTTGTTAAATTGATAGTGACCTTGTCTCCCAGCTTTTTTTCTTAAAGTCTATTATGTCTAATCTTTCTGGCTTTAGATTTCTGTTTGTTTGGAGCATCATTTTCTATCCTTTCACCTTCAGTTGTGTGTGCCTGTACTGGTGAAGTGAGTTTCCTGCAATCAGTATTTTTCTGGGTTTTGTATTTTATCCATTCACCCAGTCTGTAATTGGAAAAGTTGTCTTGTTTTTATTAATAGATAAAGACTTGTCATCATTTTGTTGATTTTTAGCTGTTCTTGATATTCTTTGTTGTTTTTCTCCTCTGCTGTTCATCTTTGTGGTTTTAATGGTTTATTGTTCTGGTAGGGTTCAAGTCTTTTTCCTATTTCTATTTTGTGTCTCTAGTATTCCAGTGGGTTTTACACTTTTACATGCTTCCATGGCATTTTTCTTTCACTTCTGGATGCAGGACTCCTTAAAGTATGCCTTTCCATTCACTTCTGGCTTGCAAAGTTTCTGCTGAGAAATCTCCTTTTAGTCTAATGGGAACACCCTTAAATGTAATTTGGCATTTTTCACATATTTTAAAATTCTTTGTCTTTTACTTTTTTTTCTGGTACTGGGAATCAAACTCAGGACCTTGTACTGCTGAGCTATATCCTGGCCCCTGTCTTTTACTTCTGATAGTTCAAGTATAATATGCCATGGTGAAGATGTTTTCTGGTTATTTCTAGTTGGAGTCTTACAAGCTCCTAAACATAGATGTCCATATCTTTCTCAAGACTTTATGGAACAAATTTTCTACATCCTTAACTTTTTTCTCACCTTCCAGTATTCTGAAAATGCAGTTGTTTATTCCTTAAGTCTCCTTCCAGTATTCTGAAAATGCAGTTGTTTATTCCTTAAGTCTGGAATTCTCCTGTATACTCTTTCTCTTACTTTCCCTCCCTCCTCCTCCTCCTCGACTAGGACATTTCAAAACATCTGCCTTTACATTTAGGTATTCTTTCTTCTGTTTGATCTAGTTTGTGGTTGAGGCCTTCGGTGGCACCTCCCTCCCCAAAACCTTTTAATTAAGTTTTTCATTTCCAAGATTTCTGTTTGGTTCTTTTTCAAAATCGATCTCTGCTGAATTTCTTCTCATTCATATCCTGCACTGTTTCCTTAATTTCCCTTAACTGTTTATTTGTATTCTCTTGGTGCTCACTGAGCTTTTTATAGTCATTCTTTTAAACCCGTAACCAGGCATTTCATCCATTTTTATTTCTTTGGAATATGTTGCCATGGATTTGGGTTCTTCTGGAGGTATATTACTTTTTTTTTTTTTAATTTCTTGTGTTACTACATTGAGATCTGTAAATTTGGTGGTTCACAAATCTCTAACACTTCAATGGGTGGCCTAAAGTCTTTCTCCTGAAAATGTGTGTTGAGGAGTCAATCTGTTATGCAAAGTGGGATTTGATTCTAGCTGGGTACCATGATGTATTCTATCTTCTACTTTGGCTATAATCAATGACTTTGACCATAGTGTACATGATAATCGAGTTGGGAGACCCAGTGTCTCTGTGGGCCACACAAGAGTAGGGACACTCTAGCAGTGTAGGCAGGTATGATATAGACAACAATGGGTGTTAGGGGCTCACTCTGATGGGACTAGTTGAGTTTTTGAGGCAGCTATCTCCACGCGTGTGCACAGAGGTATCTATGGGGTCTCAGAAATGGGAATATGCAGGGGTTTCTGACCTCTAGAGAATTCCAAATTCAAAACAGCTCATTGGTGGTGAACCTATGGCACATGTGCTGCTGTGAGTTATTTATTATCACTGACAGCCACTGCACTGCAATAGCTCCTACCCCAACACGCCTGACTTGGACGTTCACTGGGAGATAATGTAAGATACTTTTCCAAAGCAAGATTAGCATGCAGATTTTAGTCTTCTTACTTGAGTGGACTGCCAGCCTGGGTGGACTCCGAACTTTCCAATAGGTAGGATTGGCAGCAGCTATACTGATAAGAGTTGACTGGCAAGAGATCCAGCCATGGTGAAAGTTAGGAGGCTGCACAAGGCAATTCGCTTGAGGAGAACCAGTCAGCAGCTCCCAAGATCTGGCTATGGTGGAACTTAGGGCACTGAGCAAGAAAACAACCTGCCCGCCTTCCTGGTTAGCAGCCGTGGCTCAAGTGAGTGAGCCAGGAAGAGAATCAGTCAGCGTATCCGGTGAGGCGCGCAGGCTGAGAATCAAACATCCCAACCCTCCCCACCCCCACCCCATTAGCAACTGGGGCCAGAGGTCTGAGCATCTCTTGGGAGGATATATAGCAAATATGGGGGATTTTCTTCTATCTTCTGTTTGAAGGCAAATGTTTTCACTGGTTTGTTTTGATTAATTGTTTTGCTCTATTCAATATTCTCTTTCGATTGGTTTTACAATGTTCTGTTTTTGGTTTGATTTCGCTATACCTAATTGGCTAGACAATTATTGCGAAGATAAAAAGATATACTATGGTACCTATTACTGTTATCCCTGTATCCTGCCATGAAGTTCTGTACCAATTTCACTGTGTTGTCTCAATTGGCTTTGTTCTGTCTTGTTCTGTTGTATTTTTACTACCTTGAAAATAAAATTAAAAAAAAAAAAAAGAATTGACTGGCACTTTTCACTCGTGCAAAGAAGACTGCCTCCTCCAGGAATGGAGCCAAGGTGACAGAAGTCAAAGTTATTTTATTACAAGGTTGTCCCAGTTCTCTGAACCTTTCAAGGTTCTAGCCTCTCCCTCACCAATTTCTGGAGTTTTCTCATGGCCACTCACTAACCTCAAAATGCACCTGTAAGTATATCTGTTACTTTAGTTCTCCTTTATGGAGGAGGAAGTGAGTGTAAACCAGATAACATAAATGGGGGGCTAAAGATTTAATATTTAAAGTGTGTTAATTATGTCATGTGACACACAAAAACTATATTTAACATCCACCAAACTCATTTATTCTCTATGTATTTACTCATTTACTTCAAAAATATTTATGGAGGGTCAAAAATACATTCTAGGCATCCAAGTTCAAACTGTGACTGATTCATAGACAGAATGGTGTATTTTACTTTTTTAAAATGTAAGAATATGAGTGTACTTTTCAGAATAGTTATTTAACAGGAGGCTCCTGATGTCATGGGAGGACAAAGTGCTAACCTAATGGTCTTATGCTTAGGAATCAAAAAAAGCAGGGTGCCAGTCAGGTCCCAGAGTCTCACGTAGTCATCTCGGGCCTCCATTCGCCATAGGCCCAGCTCCCTTACCTTCCATACCACAAGCCCCTGAAGGATGGGCCCTGAAGTGTGGGGATACACCCTGAAAGAGGCTGCTGCCTGACTGGTGGCATCTGTCATGTCTCAGGACACAGACCAAGCAGAGAGGATTCTACTACCTGAGGCAGGTGCCTCTGCCTCCTGTCACTTCTCTCTTCAGTCTCCTCAGAGTGACACCTCAGAGTCACCATGCCTGGAGGTGCGAGGCTAACTGAGGCATAACCCTGCCCCTCAGTGAGAGTACAGGGCACTTCCTATACTCCTGGTGCATTTTAAAGTGTTTAAATGTTTGTGCTTTTGACCCAGTATCTGAGCAAAGGAGTTTATCAGGAATAATCAGAGCTAGAGGAAGGAACCATGCTAGAATAGCTCTAAAGCACACCTGGGATGGTCTATGAAACATCCTTCCCCTGGCAGCATCAAAACAACTTACTAACAATAGAAAATTATTCAAATGATGGGCTACCTGCAGCCAAGAAAGACAAGCTCTAATAAAGAACAGGAAAATGCTGCCAAATATAATTCTTAATGGCAGAAACTGTGGAGGACCACCTGGATGACTGTCCTTCAAAGAAGAGCAATTATCTACACTTTGGCTAAACCTGGCCCTATTTCCACATATTGATATGTACAGAGCTGGCCAGGACTTTTCCTTATCCCAAATGGCTTTATGCAATGCAAATAGGTCTAGCCAAGGTGCTGATGTGTAGCCTTTGAAGCAAGGCAACAGGTCAGTGTTGTCTTGTCCGGTAGCTCCCAAGAAGCTAGAGCTGGGCAGGAGGGAGAGCCATGCTTCAGACTGTTGGCTGGGTTCGAATCTCGAGAAGAGAGGCCATGAAATCTCAGGGCATAAAAAGTTATACTTCAGAGCTGAAGCACTGACCCCAAAACATTAGCTACTGCCTCGAATTATGCAATGCAGATTACTCTCTCTGCATGTTGCAGAGATAATTTCAGGTCTCCTATCTAGCCCAGCTCACGACACTCATGTACTCCCTGCCTCTCTCACACTCACTCACCCCAAGCCACTCCCCTCTTCGTGGATTAATAAAATCTGGGTTCAGCCCTGGGCAGAGGCCTTTGTTTTGGTTAGCCATCATCCTAGCTAGACTTAGTGACAGATTCTGCTAGTCTGGGGCTTAGCTATCTCTAACATGACATCTGCCCAACTTGGTATGGACCCAGAGAAGCAACGTATCTAAGAGTAACGTGTGTGTTCTTCTCATTCCAGAAATAAACCTCCTGCTCCCTCTTTGCGCATACTCCGAGCCCTCTCCAATCCCAAGACCACGGCCACCCAAGCGTTCCATCCCAGCTCCCAGTAGCACAGATGCTCCTTCACATCAGCTGTTGATGTCATTCTGTCCACCTCCCAAGCTCCTCCCCAGCCAGACCTGGTAAAAGTCCTTCCACTTCTTTGTTCTCACTGAGGGTGCCTGCGTCTCTTCTGCAGCCCTCTCATGCCCACAATAAAGGCCTACTTACTGCTTTCTTTGTCTATCTCGCCAAAATCTTATCACTCCCTTTTCTCCCTACAACTACAAATATGCCTTAGTCTTTATTCTCACCATGGGTTTCAATGGCAGTGGTAGACTGGAACTCACTAGAATTCCAGTAACTCCCATGGGATTACAGATATGAACTTCCTGGACTGCAAAAAGGACAGGGAAGGGCTTTCAATAAGACACAACATAAAGCCCTGTGTAAAAGGGCTTCTTGCAGGTGGAAAGGATGGGATTCCCCTAGCCTCCCAGACTCCCCTGATCCCTGAGTCAGGGCTACCAGGGGAAGCCTGTGCTTACCCTTGTAGTGTTACAGTATTGGCTGGTGGGAGGCTGAAAACCAATGGTGCACCCAGTAGCACCCCAATATGGGGTAAAGAGGAAAAATGTTATGTGTATACCTAGATGAGATCATTAATGCTAGGCCACATGTGACTGGTAAGGCTGTAGCCCCATAAACTATACTTCTCAAACTTGAATGTGGATGTGATTCACAATTTAAAAGACAGATTCTTTGTCAAGGTAGAATGAGAGTCTGCATTTCTAGCAAACCTCCTGGTCCACAAAGCAAGGTTGTATACAGATGGCATACATCCTACAGGGCAGGTGACAGGTAACCCCAACAGTGGCTATCTCTGGTAGGAAGAATAAGAGTTTGTATTTTTTAAGCTGTCTGTTGTATCTCACGCATTCATAGGTGGAGGTTTAGGGAGGTGACTTGGATCATGGGGGTGTGATACTGCCTTAACCCACAGTGGGTTTATAGCTGGGCGCATTGAAGATCAAATTAGATAGCCCTCTTTTAAAATTATAAAACACTTTAAATCTTTTTATCAGTTAATGTCATTAATAGTACTTTTCCAAGAAGACAGTATATCTAAAGTTACCACAAAGGGAAAAATCAGACATAGTTCTTCACTGTGCCAGTGAAATCCTGTTAGCCCCTTGTGATGGTCCTATGCTTATCTCCAACTGCCTCGAATGAGACACTGGATGCGCAGAGGATCCAGCCTGACCTCTGCCAGGCAAGGACACACAGGCAGCTGGGGCTGAGGGGCCTGTGCTGACACTGGTCTGCCCTTCATCCACATGAAACACCAGGGGACCCCATTTGCTTTCACAGGCAGAGGCGACTTTAATCCCCAAACAACAGAGATGAAGCCTTGGTTCAAAGCCAAATGCTCAGGCTCAACTCTCATCAATTCAAAAGTAGCTGCCACACCAAATAATTTATTAGTGTTCATGGAGAACGTTTCCCAAATCCCACAGCACAGCCCACAGTTCAGTCTGTAACAGAAGGTAAGAACTAGAAAGCACTTGTACCCTTGTCCTCTGATTCCGGCCACATGGCAGAGTAGGAATTCCCTTTAATAAAGTGAAAGTAAGGGAGGCAGGCTCCATCAACAGCAACCATAGCAGATCCAGGATGAAACCGTATCTCCTCCCCCCTCGCCAAGCCCTGGGAGAAACTCCTGATGTGCCATTTAATCTTAACAGCTCCAGAATGCAGGCAATATTAGAGAGGAAATGAGGTGCAGAGGCTATAAAAGTAGGCCACGATTACACAGGTGGTAAAAAAAACAGGAATTAATCCTAGCAAGCTGGCTAAGTCCACATTCAAGACTGATTTGCTTTGCTTTTGTTTGCTCTACAGAACATGTAAGCACCCACTTTTCCTTGACGGGAGTATCAACCATCCTAGGGAGTGCAACCCTCTGCCTCTCAAACTACTTCTTTCGGCCACCACCATGGGTTCCAGTTGCAGCCCCACTCCTTTTTCCAACTACCTCACTAGGGCACATGGCTGTAGCCTGACAGTTCCAGCAACACAGGTCTTAAAGTAGCACCTGAATTTTCCTCAAAACCACTCCACAAGGTTTGTTTTTTCCTCCACATCAACAAACCCACACAAGGGGCTATAAACACTCAGGGATCAGGAAAGAAGCAGATGAAGCTCCAGGTAAGGACAGAGGTTGAGAACACTTGTCCTATGACCTTTAAAAGTTTCAAGAGGAGGAAATGAAGCCTATATTGCAGAAACACCTAAAGGCTTTTGGGCGGGCTGTGCCTAGTGTAAAAGCAGACTTGTCATTAGCAGAAGCGTGATGGACAGAGGAGGACAAGGGGGAAACTTAGCAAGGTCTGGGAGACGAAGAGGCTGGGATCCAGCTAAGGGCAGCTGCAGAGTTCAGGCTCTATCTCAGCATCTATCTGGGTCCCCTGAGTCTCGGGTGCTTACAGAGGAAAGGCTCTGGGGGACTCCCAAGATGTACACGGCTCACCTTTCTGCTCACAAAGCCTTCACGGTATGTGATTTTGGCGTCTCCCCTCCCCTCCTGCAACTTGCTCACACATGGGCTCCATTTTTTTCTTTAACTGCAAGGGTAGCAAATCTAAAATCCTGTGTATGTGAGAAAAGCAGGCAGAACATGAGGGAAAATGACAACGTAACTTGTGTTCATTCTTCTGACACAGAAGGACTGCAGAATAAACACAGCCTTTTTATTTCCTGTCAACGCATCTTTGGCTATCCTCTTGGGGACTGTAACACACAAATTTCTCACTGTAAGAGAAACGACAGTGCAACCTCAGGGGACACGTCGTGGGGCAGCAGTGGAGGCCACAGGAAAATAGAAGGCACCACCCTTCCCTAAAGGGAGGCCTCCTCAGGACCACCTTTGGAATTCCAGCAGCACAACACTTGCAATCTCCCAATTTTCAGTGGCTGCTCAAGGGTTTCAGTGTTTGGTTTTTTTCTAACTCCACACTGGCCTGATAAAGTACATCAGCTGGATGTGGGCCTGGCCTCAGTGTCACCAGGAGAGCAGAGTGTGGTAGAAAGACTAACTTCCCAGCGCTGGTGGGCTAGTCTGTGCCCAGCTGGAACTAACACAGACCTCCCGGCCCAAAAAGCTAGGCTTGAATCTTGGCTTTTTTCCCCCCTTGAGATAGGTTCTTGCTGAGCCGCCCAGCCTGGCCTTGAATCTGATTCTTCTGAGTCAGTACCCCAAATAACTGGGACACTCCAACCCCTCAAGCATACTAGCAACTTCTCTTAAGCTACAATTACCATTTGCAAAATGAGCTGTGATACCCAATTAGATTTGTGAGAATGAAAAACAAGTGTGTGAAGACTACCAGGAACTCTTAATAAACACTAAGTTTCCTTCTGCTGTAACCTTGAAGAAGCAACTTAAATCTTAACTGCCTTAATTTCAATGCTCCCACCCCTGAAAAGCCAAAATAACACTCCACTGCTGCACCATCTCCATGGGAGGAGGTGGTGAGGATGGACAGTGTGCTTACCCAGGCAGAGTACTGTCGGCTCAGCCGCCAACACCCATTCCTCTCATTTCAAGGCCATCAAAAGGCGATCTGCCTTTCTAATGTGTTTATCCCCTTTCAGTAACATGAAATGAGAAGGAGATGGTGCCACATTTGATGTAATTCCTTAGCAATGGCTATTAGCAGTCCATTCTCCAGAGTCTAATTTCACCTATCCTCTAAAGAGGAAAATAAAAAACATCAGGTCACTGGTCACTTTAAAGCCTGGCAAATTTTCTCCTTCCACACTCTCTTCATGTTCAAACTGGAGAGGAAACTGAGGTAGAAAATAAAGTCACTTAACAGTGGCATACTTCTTTTATTCATGCAAAGAAATCAATCAAACAGTTTCGCTGAAGTACCATCACAAATTCACTATGACTTTCCAACTGTCAGAGGATATTGGTTGGTTCTCTTGTTATTTTCCTACACATTACAGTAAAACTAAACACACCTTAGAGCATTCCTCAACTGAATCTTAAAGCATCTTTACAACTTCTTTTACACTAGTGAACCTATAAGGGTAAATTGTAGGCTAAAGGAATTCATTTAACACTTAACCTTTTATGTATTATGTTTTGTTTTATCTTTACATTAAGGAGGCATTAAATTCAGCTACACCGAAGCTACTACAAACTATGGGTTTATCTTCAACAAGTATGCCTCCCCTTATTAAACTTCAAAGGCTTACTTTAAGGGAAAAAAATCAATATTTCTACAATTACTTAGCCAGGATGATAGAACGAGTCAAAATTAAAAGATAATTCCCAAGGGGAAAAAATGAGCAAAATGAGATGAATATACAGATACTACCCTCTACACACCCCTCCATCCCTGCCAAAGCAAAGGGTTTTTAAGAGAGGAAAAGAACAATGTTAACACCATGTAGAATTTTTTGGAGTCAGTTCTTCACTAAATATTGACATACCGTGATCCCTGCAGCAAAGTAATAAAGACATGAAAAAAGCAACATAAAAGACAGCTCTCTTTCACAAAAGATCTCCACCCATCTTGGGTTTTGGTTTTATGTAAACCTATTGATACATATGGTGCTTCTAGAATTGCATATTTGTGTTCACTACCTTGGCCTGTTTGTCGATGAGTATAACCTGGAAGGGATTTGGATAAAACTGTAAAAACCGATAACACGTTTTCTACAATCCGCAGTTTTGCTAATACCCTTTGTGTAGAAAGAGCTGACCCAGCATCCACCTGCATCAACCTGATCCACTCGGCTTTGACACCCTTAGTAAACACCCTGAGCCTTTTGAGCAAAAGAAATCAGCACTCTAAAGAGGGCGAGAAAGAAAACTTACTACTGGAGAAGCTGCCTCGACAACCAAATTACAGTGAGGATCTGTGGGCGGCCTTTAATCTGGAATCACACGCAGAGAGACATGTATGCCCAGCTTCAACTTTTTAACAACTCACGGCCAATCTACTCTCATCTAGTTCCCCCATTTCTGTCAGTAGCACTCCTCAAATCGGGGTTACTAAAACGCAAATCTCCTACTTTTCAACTTCGGTCTAAAATCACAATCAAAATACCATTACAAACGAAATCAAACCAGTAGACACCAAATAATAGGTACAAATCTCCATTGTCTCAATATTTAAAAACTTTTTCATCAGGTCAGGATCCAGTCGAAGTTCACAAGTTGCACCTCACATTACATCTGAAATTGTTTCTATGTCACGAGTTCCTCGTCCCTGGGACTCTCACAGCTCCCCACTGACATTTCCAGTGACTATTCCGGGGGACACCACAGCAGCACAGAAAGTGCAGAAAACCAACGTGCACTTACGAGCACCCGGAAACAGCGCGGGGCGCCCCGCACTCACGGACGCCGTGGCCGGCGGGCCGAGTCGGGACGGAGCGGCGACCCCTCGCCGGGCGGCTCCGCAGGCTCCGGGCGGCTCCTTAGGTTCCGGGCGGCTCCGCAGGCTCCAGGCGGCGCTTCCTCCGGGCGGCTGCGAGGTCACCTGCGCGGGTCGGGAGGGAGGGAGGGAGCGAGGGAGGCTTCCGCCGGCTCCCGGGAGGCTCGGGGCAGCCGGCAGGTTCCGAGGGGCCGCGCGACCGAAGGCCTCGGGGCACCAACAGCCCGCCGACCCCCGAGGCTGCCGCGGGGGGCCCGGACGCACGTGCAAGCGCACGCGGGAGGCGAGGCCTGGGGCGCCACCTGCTCGGATCCCGGCCGGCCCGAGAGCGCGCGCTCCGCCCGCCCGCCGGGTGGGGCCGGCCCGAGGGCGCCCGCCGGGAGGCGCGCGAGGGGCGCCGGCGCCGGAAGCTGGGCCTCCCCGCGCTGACCGCCCCGCAGCTCGCGCCGGGTCCGCTCCGCGGCGCGCGCAGGCCCCGCCCCCGGTGGCGCGAGGCCCGCGAGGCAGCTGCACCTGCACCTGCGGCCGGGGGCGGGGCCTGCGCGCTCCGGGAGGGGTAGGACGAGGCCCGCCCCCAGCCCGTCCCCTGGCCCCGGCGCGCCGCCGCCGCCCAGCCGGCTCCGGACTCGAAAAAGCGCTGTCGGCCCGAGCAATGTGTGAGCGCGTCCCTTCTGGGCACCTGCGGAGGCGGGCCGAGGGCGCCCCCTGCTGGAGAGGCGGCGAGGGGTACTGCAGGCCGCCTCCCGGGGGCCGGAAGGGACGCCACCAGAGGTGCGGGGCGTGGGTGCTTAGTGACCCCCCAACTTGTGCAAGGCTTTGAGTACCCAGCCTCAGCCAAGGAGCTGCCCGAGTTTCCAGCAAACAGGACAAAGGCTTTTCATCCCTTAACCAGTTTTGTAAATTTTCACTTTTGCCATTTGCCTGTAGATGAGAATATAAACAGGGTGAACTTGAAACTTGCATGCCACTAAGCAACTTCAGGAGAACTGTAAGTTCTCTTTTAAAATAAAAACCTGCAAATAACACACTGCATTGATTTTTTTTTTTTTGCGTGTTTGCCCAGACTTCATTTTGTGACACAACAAATATTTGTTGAACACCTAGAAGTTTTAGTTGTGTAAACATTTAAAATATGGCACAATTTCCTCCTGGTCTGTAAACAGAACCTCCAACAAGAGGTATGGGTTGGGCTTGTTTTAATCTTCCAGAAAATCAGGACTGTCTTCGCCAGGAACTCCTTAATGTCCCCCAAGGGAGCAGTCAGAAAAGTAATATAGGGGAATAAAACTCCCGACCTACTATATGTCTGGTATGAGTTTCTGTTCTCTAAAATCGAAGAATACATTTCAGGAACAACGGAGGTTAAGAGTGGAATATATATTTATTGAGAGAAAGAAAGCTTCTGCCTGGGAGATGGAAGGGGTCTCCAGGGGTTTGCCAAATACTCTCTCTTTTCCAGGGACTTTCATAGAGTAAAATCATAAGATGAGATGGGTCCGAGGTGAGGAAAAATGGGAACTCACGAGGTGGGCATAAGGCGGGACAGAACTGTGGTGAACTAATAAGATTAATTGCTCAGGTAAAATTGAATAAATCAGGAGCAAATGGGGGAGCGAGACATGAGTCACGTAGTAAGCGGGCTTGCTTAACAGAAGTGACTCTTCCTGCAGGGGTGGAATGCTGACTCCTGGCTTCCTCAGGGTAAAAGAATTATTTGGACTGTGGATCCTTAGGATGTGGTTGTATTTGGTTTGCCTTTTGTCTTGAGATCCGGCCCACAGCAGGAGGTGATTGTCTCTTCCAAGGCTGCAAGGTTTCTGAACTGCTCCTGAAGCTTTGAGGGCTCAGCCCTGTCTGACTGCCTACAATATTTCTAACTAACTCAGCTGCTTGTAACAATATGACAGAAATATGGCTTGTTAGGAGAACTGAGCGGCACTTCACCCACATCTGGAAATGTCTTAGTCTTTCTGCCCCTTTTATCCAGACTACTTAGTGGGGAGTAGAACCCACACCCTCAAAATTAGTACCCTTGAGCCTAGCACTGCCCATGAATCAATCCCAGCTTCACACACTGCACATCCAGCTACCTCTTAAAAAGCCCCACCTATTCCCACATGAGGCTTTGTGGTTACATGTAAACATGAGCTGTAACAGGAGGTTAGGAAGGACTTCTTAGAGCAGGACAGGTAGCCAAGTCATGAAGACTACAGGATTCACAGGCTCTAAGGTGCTCCTGACTTCATGGTAGGCAAGAAGACAGAGTCAGAGTGCGTGTTCTCAGAGGAATGGCAAGCTGGTGGGCACTGCAAAGAGGAGTGGATGGGAGCTGAGTTAAGAGTCAGGCTGTGGGGATCAGATCAGACTCCTAACAAAAGTAATAGCCATCTGTGGAGTGCATGCTATAAAAGCAGGAGCTAGACAGACTAACTTCAAACTAGGCTCTCACCAACCCTCCAGTGTAAGATTTTACTCATCTTTATAGAAGGGAAAATAGTGACAGCGCTGGGGTGAGGTGACTCAGAGAAGCCAACCTACTCTCAGTGCTTTTTTCCAGGGTGACTCAGGAAGCAGAATTTGTCCTTCAAAGTTCCCAACATCTCCAAGTATCCCCAAGTACCTACTATGCCCCCTGTATTCCCAAAGCCTGTGTCAGCAGCTGCCCCTGACCTCTCCTCCACAGGAGGAGACTCCCTGTTCTCAGGGACTGGAGGAGGAATGTGACAGACCCTTCATTGTTTCCCAATATCTATTCTTTTCCATGTTAATAGAACTGAAGCTGAACACAAAGCTTGCTGTCTCCTTTGTTGCAAAATTCATCCATCGCGTTCTCAGAACGCCTAGAAAAGCATGATTCTTCTCAAGTATTTGCTTCTCTTGCAACATCCCTAATCTCTCAGCTAAATTTTTATGTGGTAGACACTACTAACTGACTCCTTCTTAACTTCTGAAAGAACCTGAGTTTCCTTCAAGGAAACCATGTACCAACCATATGCCTCACCTTCCCAGAGGCATTGGTGGAGTGATGCAGGGAATTCTAGCCAATGAGATGTAAAAACAAGTGTCACATTATACAATTCCGGCCAATGAAATACAGGCAGGAACAATGGGCAGGCTTTTGCGTTTTTGAAGCTGACTGAGCCTCTTTTAATTTTCCTCTTCTTCACCTAAGGCTGGAAGGAAAGCAGTAGTCTTAGGCCAAAGAGCAGCACACAAAACGGAAGGAGTAGTACCCACTCTAAACTGTCTACCTTTAGCCTGTCACAATCCTTTTAGTGTCGAAGGCACTCATTGTGGGGATTCACTTGCAGTCGAATGGAATCCTGCTAGAATCACTATCTTTTCCAAAGAAAAAGCTCAGAAATCAATCTAGTCAACTTTGCTTAATACAGTGTTAGAGCCAGGAGGGTGATTTTTGGCATCCAACAGCATGGGGTTCAGTTTTAGCTAGTGACATTGGGCAAGTATGTGAAATTAGATTTCATGGTACAAAATTAGAAGCTGTTGTAAAAACACAAGACATAGTTCCTGGCATATGGGGAATGATTCATTAATGATCATTGAGATAATGCTTATCTACCATTTCCAGCCTCTACCAAATGGTTCTTTGACAAATATGCAGATTCAAAATCACGCATTCATTTCTCAGCCTCGCTCCTTAGACAAATGTTTCTGTCTGTTTGGATCTTATATGTTTTGTAATAGCAAAATCAATCTTAGTTTCTAAAAACCACCATCTGTCTAGCACAGTGATGGTGAACCTATGGTACATGTGTTGTGTTTTTCTTTTAAGGCAAAAGATGTTAGTGTATGAGTTGTTTTTTTTATAAACTACAACCTCAGTATTCGGGTTAATTGCAGTGTTGGCACTTTATGATAAATAAGTGGTTTGGGGTTGCAGTTCAGCACTTGGTCTCTAAAGGTTTTGCTGTTACTGACCTAGAATCTTTTTTCTTCATTCCCTAAACTGTATCTGCTCTACCAAGCAATTTAAAAAGAATGGAAGCACATGCTTTTTTCAACCAGTTATGAATTATTACTGGTACACTAATTTGACAGATACAGGTGTATATTTCTATTTGGTGCATAGCTCCTTTTTTTAAAAATCAGAAATTCTAATGTCAGTGCTTCTAGGTTTGTATATTTAATTGATGAACAAATAGTATGTGTGTGTGGGGGGGTGCTGGGCTAGAACCCAGAATCTTTCATGTGAAAGAAAGAACTCTACCACTGAGCCACATCCCCAGCCCAACAATGTATTTTAATGATCCAAAAACACATTTTTGTTGGAGTAGCATTAAAAATTAATGTTATCCACTTAACTCCTTTTGTTATAATTGTTGTTTGGTTTGGATTCGGGAGATTACCTCAGAGTCTTATGCATGTTAAGCACACATTCTACAGCTGAGATACAACTCCAGCCCCTCACTTGGCTTTTTAATTTAAAAGTAACATATTTTCTCAATCAGTACAGATGTTATAGGTAAGAAAAAAAAATGAAGGTACCGTAGTATATTGAACTTGTCTTCTATTATTGGACATTTAAATTACTTTTACTTTCTCTCAATTATAAACAACATACTTGAACATTTTTAAAAATTGTATACTTTATTATTTAGAATTTTGAGACAGGGTCATGCTGTGTAGCTTAGGCTGGGCTCAAACTCCTGATTCTCTTGCTTCAGTCTCCTGAAGGCTTGGATCAAAACTGTGTACTGCCATGCCCGGGTTCAAACTTCTTGGTGCCTACACTTTGCCTGTTTTTGTAGTCTGACGCTGCTTCCCTCTCTAACACTTTCCCCAGGTCCAAGCCACCATCTGCCTTTAGCCTGGAGTGCTGGAGTAATCTCCAAAGGCCTCTGTGTTTGCTGTTGTCCTATCCAACCCATTTGCAGCACAGCTGCTGGAGCAATCAGATGAAAATGTGGATCAAGTGACATAGCTTTCGCTGTTCAAAGCCTTCTTGCTCATTCAGATTGAAAACCAGAATCCGTATAATGGTAACAAAATTATTCTGTCTGGTCCCACCGTCATTACCTCTCTGAACCATCTCCTTCCATTTTCCACTCTGCACTTTGCTCCACCCATGATAGCTTCCTGGCTGGTTTTGAAAACATGCTGGGTAGGGTTCTTGCCTTGGGGCCTTTGCGTTTACTTGCTGCTGCCTTTTCTGTTTTTGTTTGGAACTCTGTTCTTCCAAATAACACATAATTTAACCCTTTACCTCCTCCGGGTCTTTGCTCACACATGAGGCTTCCCATACCACTGATCTGGGACTGCAAAGTGTGTGATAGCTCCTGGTTCCCTTCCTTGCTTTTTCTAATTAACGCTTTTCAGTGTCTAATATACTGTATTTTATGAGGTGTGATAAAAAATATGAGAAATGTTTAAATTCTTTTAAAAATATATTACAGTATAACACACATTGGCACGAATCCCACTCACCTCGAACATACATCCTTCTTGCCTCTTTTGGAAGCAGCTTGAGAAGTCCTCTTTCATGAGTATCTTTCAGTTGTGCTGCTGTGACAGCCTCAGTGTCCTGAGTCTGTTCAAGGCATTTACCTTTCCTGGTCAGTTTGGCCTTGGGGAAGAGCCAGAAGTTGCACAGCACCAGATCGGTGAATAAAGTGAGTGAAGACACACTGTAGGATTTTTCTCAAGCCTACCTTGGCACTCAGCAGAAACAGTTAGTGTATTTTTGATCAAACCCTGTAAATGCACCCATGGAAGAGGACATTCAGAACTGCTTTAGGAAGTCTGAGCATGACAGCATGCGTGTTTGAAATGAGTGGGCTGATTTGGGGGTGACAATGCACAATGTATGTACCATTGCTGCCCCCAATTGACATGTTTTTTGACATTTTGTTTTGGCTTTTTTCTTTCTTCTTTTTTTTCTCTTTCTCCTTGACATAAGATGTATTTGGGAAAAAAAAAAAGCGAGTGGGAGAACTTTGATCCAGATTGATGTCAAAGTGTCTTTTTCTGCAATGACATTTTAAAAATTTAAATATTCACCATATGTTTTGATAACTCCTCTTATGTGCTTATGCTCTTTACTGTCTATCTTCCTTCCACCCCATGATGTGTTTATTTTGTTGTTTCAAGGTCACCAACACCTAACACAGTATTTAATAAATATTTGTTGGATGGATGAAACTGTTTTTACATATCTAAGATAAGTTCCTAGAAATAGAGTTTCTGGGGTACAGAGATTCATGTTTAACTACAAAATAGCCAAACTGTGCTCTCAAAAGTTTGGGACCACATTTTACCAACTGGTAGAAATAACACTGACCACATACATCTGTCTTAAATTTAATTTGAATAATGTATCAGTCAATCTTAATAATAAATAACAGAAATTATTGTAGCTGCTGGGCAGAACAGAAGAGCCAGGCCCCCTACGCCATGGACTCAGGGCCACCCACCTCTCTGTGGCTGCTCCAGTGAAGGCCCTGTTGCTGGGGACTTTGGCCAAGATGTCCAGCTGTGCTTCCAAGACCACAGGGTGACTTTTGTGCTGACAGTGTCAACTTTGCAACTGGTTCTGGTTGTAATTGTATTTTTGCTATTGTTCACCTTAGTTTGACATTTATGTGGAGTCACAGTTCACCAACAATCAATTAAGGCAACATCTTTCCAAGGGGTCCAAATTTTTACTGGGCTGGGGTGCAATGAACAAAGAAAAGTGGTCTTGGGCTGCATATGCAATATATAAAATTATATATATATATATATATATATATATATATATATATATTAAAACTTCCTTTAATTTTTTTACTATAGCAATAAAGAAAAAGAGGACAATGTAAATATAAAATTACTGAGATATTTGACCTTGTTTTTGTGAAAAACAAATGCATTAATACCTGGGTCAGTGGAAGTAGTTGCCATGCTTAGTGAATTATCAAAAAGGATTTTTTTTTTGTTTAAGTCTAATTTACTGTTTGAGTGCTTTATCCTTGAAATATATGTACTGCCAAAAAGTGATAACATAAATAAAACACGATTCTAATAAAAGTCTAGTAAAGAGACATGAACAAAAAAAATTTTTTTCCCACAGTCAAGTACTGCAAGATTGATTCATGAAAATATTGCTAAAAATCACATAATAATGTTACAAGTTTATGATCTGGGGAGGCCTCCTCACCTGCTTTCCAGGGCGTCAAGAGCTCTTGGGCTGCAGGTTGGAGAAGCCTGTTTCCAGTCCCAACTTTTTTTTTAATCTGGAACTATGTTTTGTAGATTCTGCAAGTGACTCTCCCAAGAGTTAATGGTGCTCTTTTTTCTAACACTTGTCTTTCTTCCTTATATTATATGTTATGCTAATGTCATCTATTTTATTAGGGCTAATTATTCCTTTGCCTTTTCTGTGTTTTTAAAAATTAATTTTATTGGGACCTTTTAGATATACAAATGATCATATTTATCATAGGAAATTTATTTACCTGCACCTGATATATTTTGTTTACATGATATATTTTGCTTCTGTTTCCTATTCCCCTGTCTTCAACTCCTCTTCTCCTCCTTATTTATAAAAGTTTTGTTTCCATTTTTTCTTCTATTCTCTCTTTTTCCCTTTTCCTTCCTTCCTTTTTCTCTCCCCCTTCCCCTTCCCTTGTTCTCCTTCCCATTTGAGCATTTTCTTCCTGTTTCACAAGATCTATTATACATTTTAGTCCTTATTTACCCTTCAGTTTCTCCTACCAGAGAAACAATGCAATGTGTAAGCATGTGTGTCTCATTTATTTCATTTAAGAGTATGGTCTCAAGGTATAACCATTTACCTAGAAATGTCTGAAGTCTGTCCTTTATGGCAAAGTAGTACTCCATGGTATTAAAAAAAACCCACATATTCAGGGTGGGGTTTAGCACAGCAGCGTATGCACCTGCCTGGCAAGTGTGAGGTAGTGAGTTCAATCCCTGGTACAAAAACAACAAAACAAAACAAACAAACAAACAAACCACATATTCTTGATCCATTCATCAGTTGAGGGGTATTTAGCCTGTTTCTAAAATTGAGCTATTAACAACCAATGACAAGTGCTGGTGGGGCAGTGGGGGAAAAGGACCCCTTCTCCACTGTTGGTGGGAGTGTAGACTGGTGCAACCACCGTGGAGATTCCTCAAACAACTAAAAGTAGAGGTTCCATTTGACCCAGCTATTTCCCTCGGTATCTTCCAAAGAGAATTAAAAGAATCATACCGCAGTGACATACGCACAGCCCGCGTCCAGAGCAGTGCAGTTTGTAGTAACTAAATCTTGGAGACAGCCTTTCCTTCACTGTTGCATCCTGTATTTTGCAAGCCATTGGTCCCCCCACACACATACCTATACTTTTTACCGGTTCTTTTGTGATTTTCATGTCAAGAGTAGTTTTACTGATACACGTCCTTTTTTTTCTTCCAGACTACGCTAGTCTACTTCATATTCTTCTCTGCTGTCTTTATTTCTCCTCCTGACGCTCATTTGCAGGGAAGGTATAGATTCCTTTTAAATTCTTTAAGAGCAAGATTTTTTTTACCCTACCCCAAGATAATTTGCTTAAATGTTCTAAAACTATAGTTTTTTCCCTGTTGTTTTCCTCTACATATAGCCTACCTTGTATTCTTGTCATATTTGACTCTTCTCTCTATGTGAACAGTACATTCTGTCTCTTTTTATTCCTCTATTCAGAAACTCCTAAGGCTCAGTGCAGTGAGTTGGCAGCTCCAGAATGAAAGTGCTGACTCAGATACTCTCCCCAAGTTATCTATGCTGTCTCCCTACCCCGTCCCCCAGCAGAACAATTTCTCTCTAGGAGAGCAAGTTGCTAACAAGGAAGGCTGCTGTGGGTACCCATTAGGATTCCTAGATGGTAGGTGCATTGTTTGCTGATTTTGTGTTTAACTGTGCCAATGGGCTCAAGTCAGCACCTGCAGACAGCAGATTTTGGTTTCCTCTTTCTTCCAAGCACCTTCACCCAGTTAGGGTGCGTTCCCCTTATCCACAATCAAGACTGTTCCCCTTATCCACAATCAAGACTTTCCCCGCGAGGTGCGCCACTGTCTGCCTGTGCACACGCCTTCGAACGCTCACCCAGCCCTCTTGTCCTTTCTCTGGTCAAAATCACACAACGCAGTCTTCTTTCTTGTTCCTGTTTCTCCTAGTCTCTTACTGACCAAATCATGTTTACATATTTTATCAATTCCATATGTTCTGCTTTTTATCAACAGAACATACCATTCAACCCCCCCAAACATGTGTGTTTCAAAATAAAACCAGCGGGTTAATTGTACCCCCACCCGGTTAGCAAGTGGGAGCCAGAGATCCAAGTGTCTCTTTGGAGGTTGACTATATACAATATAGCAAATAAGGGGGATTTCCTTCTACCACCTCCTTGAATGCAAATATTTTTATCACTGTTTTGCTTTGTTCTGATTAATAGTATTGCTCTAGTCAATATTCTGTTTTGATAAGTTCTATAATGTTCTATATTTCCTTTGATTTTGCTATACCTAATTGAAAGCACAACTGTTGTGAAGAAAACGAGATACACTATGGTACCTATTACTGTCATCCCGGTAACCTGCTGTGAGGTTCTGTACCAATTTCACTACGACTGTCTCAATTAACTTTGTTCTGTCTTGTTCTGTTGTATTTTACTACCTTCAAAATAAAAAAATAAAACAGCTTGGCTATGAGTTGGTTGTTGCTAAAGCAGAGAGATTGATTATACTACTTGGTCTACTTAGTATTTGACTGAAATTTTACTTAATAACCAGTTAAAACCAAATCCCCAAATATGCATAATTAATATAGAATCTCTTTATGGTTTAAGTTCCACATATGTAATTTAGCCTAAAAATTGTCCCCTTTTAAAATACAGTAAGTACCGCTTTGGTTAGAACCTATCTGTAGGAGGTTGGCAGATAAGATACCCTGAAATAGTAAGAAAACAGTACAAAGCCGAATTTGGGCAATAGCTTTGCCGCTTGACAGTTCCCATTCTATTTTTCTTTAAAGGATTTTCTACAAAGTCTAAATTAATGGCTAGTGCCTTGAGTCCATAGAAACCTAACCTATAAGTAGGTTTCTCAACATCTGCTGTTTTGAGAATGTGTACACATAACTCTGAAACCAGGACACCAAGTGGGACACAGGGCATCACACAGTGTGCTTTATTTTATTTTTTCTTGCAGAAGGACTCAAAGATTACGTTTTGAGCCCAGCCTACAGAGTAAGAACACTCCCTTTGGCTTCAGACACCTTGGTTTCAAATCCTAGATGACTTAAAAAGAATTACTTAATTTTTTACTGCCCTGAAGTTTTTCTTTAATCTGTAAAAATGGGGCTAATAAAGCATGTCTCAAAGTGTATTGTAAGGATTAAATGAAATCAAATGTGAAAAATGCCTTGCACTACACCTGACCCAAAGGAAGGACCTGTTTTTGGTTTGGTTTGTTTGTTTTTAATATCAAACGCTTATTTCTTCTTAGTAGTTTGACACTTTACATGTTATCTGAATCATTAAAAATTCTGGTTTCTATATACATAATGGCCGATCTTCAAATAAATGATTTTCATTTTCTCTGGATCCAACTCTTAAAGCCAAAACTATGTACTATTTCTCTTTGAATTCTCATTTGTCTGCTATAATATGCAGCTCACTATCATTATAAAAAGTTGTATTGATTAACACAATATACTTAAAATTAAAGGTCTAAGCATTTTTCTCGTGGCTATAAATGATGAGGACACTAGTTTGAATATATAAGCAATTTATAACATGAAATGGGTGTGGTTCTTGGGAGGCTCATTCATCAAATACTAAATGCCCCCTATAAAGAAAGTATTAATCTATGCACGGGGTACGTCCATGGCAAGGAGTATACAATAGGCTCCACAGGCTCATGGTGCTAATTTCTGACAGGGGAGACAGATTTACACAACTAATTACAAGACTTTGGGGAGGAGAAGAAGATTCTGAGAGAGCAACAGAGACACTCATCTGGGCCTGGGGTGCAATGGGCAGAGTGGTAGCAAAGGGTCAACAGCCATAACGAGCAAAGAACATGGAGAAGAAGGAGAGTAGGATGTCTAAGCATTGCAAACAGCCCCCAGATCTCAGCAGAGACTATCGAAAATGCTGGAGGAGTTGAGAGAAGGCCTGGGTCTCTCAGGAGGCACAAACCAATGAGGAGAGAAGTCAGCAAAGATCAGATCACGTGGAGATCTCACAAGCCATGGGAAGGATCTGGAATATTGTTCTCAGTGCATGAAAAGATACCCACGTAGATGCTGTGACTTCTGGAATTTGCCTCAAATAACCCAAGAACATTGAGGAAAGTGGGTGGGTATATATAACACAAATTTGGCCATTTATAGACAGTTGTTGAAACTGGATGATGAATATATGCAAATTCATTATACTCTATCTTGTACATATGTTATATTTGTTATAATAAAAAAGGACATTTTTCTCTTCTGTACAGAGAACAGAGTATAAAAGAGAAGGCACAGACATAGAGAGAGAGCAGTGTGTGCTGCAGACCAGTGGTGGAGAAGAAAGAGAAAGGGGGAGGGGGTCTTGAACTAAGAGGTAGCAGCAGAATTTACGGGCAGTGGATAGATTCCAGGAATGCACATTCTTGAAGCAATAGAACTTGGTCATTGAGTAGAGGTAAGGAAGAAGAGAGGGATGTCATGAGTGGATTCCAAGTGCCCCACCATGAGGGGATTTTCGTATAATCTTAATACTCTACCTACTATCTAAGGTTAGTTTAACTACACAAACATTTGTTGCATTCTTACTATGTACTAAATCACTGTGTGGGAGGTATAGGTGGGTGCCACATTTTTTTATTACGTAGTAATGGGAGAGGCATTGTATGTACCTTACCCCAAGCCTCTGTAGTCCTGCTCAGCAGACATGATTTTATATTTCAGAGATGAGAAGCTGAAGGTGAGCGAGGCTATGAAACTTGCACAGCATCTGAGATTTTAGCTCTAAATCTTGAGGTCTTTCCACTGCTTATTATATTGACTCAAGGGAACACTGAGAAGGCAAATGAAGAAGTTCCAAAGGAAATTCTATCCATTTTGACGGTTGTTTTTCTCAGATTTATACTGAGCCTGAAAACCACAGTTGCATGATTCTAAATCAATACTAATATGCTGCTGGAAATTAAAACATGAAAATCCTGAGACAAGTCAAGCGGTTCATCAGCTCCATCACAGAGAGCCACAATTATCTCTTAATCAAGTTAAGCTTTCCCCAGATGGTATCTTCAGCTTTTTAAATCCAATTACTGGAACAATGTTCCAGAGTTTTATGTGTTTCTTCCCTAGAGAACAAGACCATTATTGTTTCAAGGCAACCAATAGATAAGAAATCTAGTCAGCACTCTCTCTTCTTTGCTGTGATTCAAGGACCATAAAAAAATGATCCTTTTGTCAATATTTATATATCTGCATTTATTTATTTTTTAAATCCAGGCACATATTTAAGCAATAAAACATATTTCAGAATAAGTTTGTTTCAATGAAATGTAGAAACATATTCCCTTCTTTATTATGGAAAATTTCAAACATTAAACAAAAGGAAAAGTATGGTATAATGAATGATAAGCCCCAAGCCCCATCACCCAGCTTCCACAGCTTCCAGCTCATGGCTGTTCTTGTTTCCTCCACACCCACCCTCGTCCTCCTACATTTTGTTCTGAAGCAAATCCCAGACACCCATAAATATTTCAGCATGAATCTCTAAAAGATAAGGACACTTTGTGGGCCAAGTGTTTCTTCAAGCATTTCCTGACACTGGTTTGTGGGAACATTTGCCAAGAAATTATTCAGATATTTTACAGAAAGCTACATTTTTCTTTGGAAGGGATGCGAGTGAGGTCAGAGGAGGGGTTCAGGCAACATAGGAAAGTTTTGCCTAGGGTTTGAACGGCTTCGCAGCAAGTGGGCACTTACTGAAATGCAGCTCTGTGCTTGATAAAACTTCCTTTTATTTTTCTTTTTGAGATAGGGTCTCACCATGTAGTTCCAGCTGGCCTTGAACTCACTGCATAGCTCAAACTGGCCTTTTAAAATCTCAGCAATCCTCCTATCTCAGCCTCCTGAGTGCTGCCATTACGGGTGTGAAGCACCAATCTCAGCAAAACCAGCACATCTGTTTTGGACCATGGTTTCATGGTTAGCTTTCTCCATGTTTGGTAACTTCTTGCTGAGTCTAATACTTTAATGAGAGCAGCGCCTGCAACTCAGTAGAGGTGGCCTCTTGTGAACTACCTCTCGTGCCTGCCCTATTTGCAGTGTCTTTCACAAAGACCAGTGTATTTTGACTTGGACCCATAGCAGCAAGGTGATTCAGGGAAATTGCTAAGGCCCTTCAGGATAGAGTCTGGGTACCTGGTTGTATCCCCATAATTCCTAACATAGCATTCAGCCCCATGCTAGGTGCTCAGAAAATAGTTGTTGTGTAAAGAAGGGAGGGGGGAGAAGAAGGAGAATCGTTAATTGATTTGATATCAGAACTTTAGAAATGGTTAAATGGGACCTCTCTAAAGAGGTAGAATAATCCCCCCCACAGTATCTGCATTCTAACCCCAGAACCCTCTTTACTTACATGGCAAAAGGGTCTGTACATATATAAAAAAGCCAAGTAATTCATGATGAGGAGATGTCCTGGATTATGCAGATAAGTGCACTATCGTGACAAAGATTCTTTTAAGTAAAAGAGGGAGAGAGGACAGTCAGAAGTGGATGTGATGATGAAAGCTAGTGGTAACCTTTCTTTTGTCTTTTTGAGACAGGATCTCTCTGTGCAGTTCGGGCTGGCCTTGAGCTCACTTTGTAGCCTAGACTGGTCTTGAACTTGCAACGATTCTCCCGCCTCAGCCTCCCGAGTGCTGGGATTACAGGCCTGAGCCACCACGCCTGGCCAAGATACTGGTAATTGTGAAGATAGAGGAAAGGGGCTAAAAACCAGGGAAGGAAGACACCTCTAGGAAATGGAAAAGGGAAAGATATTACTTCTTCCCCAGGTGCTGTAGAAGCCAGCCTTGATTTTAGCCCCGTGAGATGCCATTTTAAGTAGCTGACCTATGTGAGGAAAAATCTGTGTCACAGAGTTGGCGGTAATTTGTTATAGCAGCTGTAGGAAACTGACACAGAGAGTGTGGATAGTCTTACTGGAAGTTCCTTGCAAGGTAAGTGACAAAGCCATTACAAACCAAGGTATAGGAGAGTCTATCGGAAGTGTTTGGAATGTGTTTCTAAGGTGTTGCTTCCACTGTGACACTGAACCATCAAGGGTTTGGTGGAAGTTGACATAATTTGATCTAGAGAGTCATATGGCATTAAAGCTTCACTTCTCTCAATTTCTCTTCTCTACTATGTCTGTGTTGATTTTACTCTGGGTTCTGCACTGTGGTAAGGTGGTTACAAGGAGCTGTGAGCCTCCAGCCTACTGGGGCTGATAGCTCCCATCAGTCCTGCCCAGATTCATGTGAGAATGACTTAATTATAAGAAGTACATTTGAACTGGAATTTTAAAAAGCATGTGAATGTGTGAATGGGAGGTGAGGCTGAGAAAATACCCTGGGCAAAGGGATAAGAATACTTGGGGGTGAAGTATATTTGGGGTTTAGAAATCAGTGGCCAGCATTGGTAAGTATGGATCATCCAACTTTTATGCAGCATTCTCAGCACATTATTTTGGCAGAAGTCTTTTCTCCTCCTTCTTTGTAATTCTTAACACTGAAACATAATACTGGGTTACAAAACCCATCCCATACTTCTCTACTGTAAATTTGTACTTCAGCCTAATAGTACCTGGCTATGCATCTCGGTAACTGGCTGGGGGATACAGGAAACAGTCTTCAAGTTTATCCACTTGGCATGATGAACAGAATGGAGTCAAACTGGGATTTTCACCAAATACTGATCCAACAGGTACTGTGTATGTTTACAGGAGCATCACAGAGGGTAAAATACACTCACACCACTCTTCTGTTCTGTAAACATGTATTTTACCACAAATGGGATGTATAACAAGATAGTTATATAGCTAGATTCTCTTAGTTCTTTGGAAAGAAAGGTTTGTGCTAATATTGTTTGGACAGTACTTCATGCCTATATCTCGCACGCTGAATTACTACTATGAAGATAACAATATACAATGTATTAATTATTGTTACTCTTCTATGTTTTATTTTTATTTCTTTTTTCCTTCTCTTTAAAATTTAAAAAAGTTGTGCATTAGCCCACTTGGCAGAAGAATGATAAGGTGTGTACAGGAGCTCCAAAGCTGCATGGCTGAGTTTTATCCATGACATGTTCCTTGCTGAATTTCTGTGCATTTAGGATGTTTTAAAAAGTTCTTTTGGTTCTTCTGGTAGAAGTAGCCCAGTTTGGTACAATGGCACATCAAAAAGAGAGATTTGCAAGTTCTGGAGGAAGTCAAAAGTGAGTCATCAGATTATTCATGCATGTATGATGAAGATGATAATTATTTTGATGTTGGCTATGTGAACCAAAGTTCCTGTGACAGTACAATAGAGAAAGAATTGACAGATACAGGCACGAGGAATACAGATCTCCTTAATTCAGATGACAAAACAGTAAAGTGAGTACGCATTTGACTAGCAGAAATGATACAAAATGGTCACGCAAGCAAATGGAATGATCCAATGTTAGAACTATGACCAAAAATATAGTGAGAATCTTGGCAGGGTTGAAACCTATTGGACAGAATGCCAGCATTGCCATTCAATGTTGGGAATTGTAACAGACAAAAATGTCATGAGATTCATAAATTGTGTAAGTAAAATGTTCTGTATGCACCAATAGCCATACTCAAAAACGTATTTAATATGGTGCTTGAACTGAAAGCATTCATAGGCCTGCTGTACTTACCAAGGCTTCCCATTGGTAACTGCAGGAATGTAAAAGACTTACGGAAAAGTGATGAGTGTGGGCTTGAGGTTTATAGAGTAATGATGATACTGAGAAGATTTGGTTTTCTTCAAAATTGCCTGAGGTTTGAAGACAAAATCACCTGCCAAGAAAGAAAAAGAACTGCTATTCTGACTGCTGGCTGCTCATGATTTGGGAGATTTATGGGTAATTGTCAAGCAATTTACACATCATCTGAACACATGACTATTGATGAACATCTTGTGACATTTCATGGTTGCTGTAGCTTCAGGCAATATATTACACAAAAGCCTTCAAAATATAGGATAAAAATTTATACACTTGTAGATGCCAAGATTTATTTTGCTTTCACTTTAGAAATTTATCCTAGAGCTCAGCTTTATTCATATAGTAATAACCATGTGATATTATGAACAGACTTGCTGCTCCCATCTCCCGAACTAAACAGAATGTGACATTCAACCATTGGTTTTCCAGTTTCCAATTAATATAACATTTGCTAACAGATCACAAGTTGGTCAGCATAAGAGCTGTACACAGGAACAAAGCATAAATTTGAAATGAAACGTTTCAATTTTAAAACAGAGAATTATATAGTACAAATTTTGGGTTTCAGAAAGCTGTAACAGGTGGTCCACCAAGGTGCCACTGCCCCAGGGCGAGAACCATCAGTGTCTCCTGAGATCTGAGTCATGTTGGAACTTAGGGCTCTGGGAAACCAACCAACCAGCTCTCCTCCCTGGTAAGCAGCTGTGAGCCTACCAGCGTGCCGGCTGAGATTCAAACATCCACCCCCCCACCCCACCCCACCCCACTCCCCTGTTAGCAAGTGGGAGTCAGAGATCTGAGCATCTCTTTCAAGGTTGACCATATGCAATATAGCAAATAAGGAGGATTTCCTTCTACCATCTCTTTGAAGGCAAATATTTTTATCACTGTTTTGCTTTGTTCTGATCAATGATATTGCTCTAGTCAATATTCTGTTTTGATAAGTTCTATAATGTTCTGTATTTCCTTTGATTTTACTATACCTGATTGAATGAACATCTATTGTGAAGAAAACGAGATATAATATGGTACCTATTACTGTTATCCCGGTAACCTGCTGTGAAGTTCTGTACCAATTTCACTACGCTGTCTCAACTGACTTTGCTCTGTCTTGTTCTGTGGTATTTTACTACTTTAAAAATAAATAAATAAATAAAAATAAAAAGTAAAAAAACAGATCAGTAAGGAAATGAGCAAGTTGAAACATGATATAACTAAACAGATAAGGGACTTTAAAAAGCAATAGGAGGAAAAGAAAGTGCTCTAAAGGATATAACTGCATGTATATTTAAGTGTGTAGCATTGATGACCATGTTGCTAAGTTATTGTTGGATCAGAGAACACAGCTGTTTGCAGCTTCACTGTTTGAATGTCCACTTTGTATGCTTTAATTTTGTAACTTGAACAACTGTATCTAAGAAGACGATACGTAATGTATCAACTAGTGATTTCTTACTGTTTATTTTTTTTTTGAAATTCTGTATTGTTTCTTCCCTTTTTTTTGTTTTGCTTTTTCTCTTTAAATAAATTTTTTTTAAAAAAAGAAAGATATAACCTTGACCTTGTAGATGGCACAGGAAAACAAACCAGCACTGCTGATGACAATGTAGCACCATGATGAAAAATTGATAGGGAAATCTGGACAAAAAGGAAGTTGAGATGGTAACTTTCTACAACAAAAACAAAGGCAGAGGAGTTGTCACTGGTGAGTTATATAGAAATTATGATGTCATTTGAAATGCAAAGTGTTGGCCAATGGTTCTATTTTAATCAGTTTTAAACACGTGTGGCATAAATAAAAGTTTATGTTTACAAAGAAAATAAGAAGAACAAAATATCATGGAGAAATTTTCTTAGAGGATTGGAACTGGAACTTGTAAGAGATCATTTATAGCAGAGAAACAGTAAATGTTTCTGGCCCAAGGGACTATGCAAAACATATTGTGGAGCATACTGGTAAGCTCACAGGTGAAAAGGCAGGTGCAGAATTCCATAGACTTACTACAACAACATGAAAACCAAAAAAGATATCCACTGTGCCTTACAGAAAGGACAGGAAAACAAACTATGGAGCCATCAATGTAAGCGATGCTTGTGTAGGGAACATGCAGTTTTCATATGTAAAGACTGCTTTGAGTGTGACAGTTGAAGTAAAGATTATTTCTGTAGTAGACTTTTATGTTTATATTTATATTGTAGTTCATACAGGAATTTATTTCTCATGTTATCTTTTAAGTTTTGTAAGCAAGTACTCAGCTGATGTGAAAATGTTGATGTATATTTGATATTTTATTTGTATCTTATTTTCCTGTTAAGTACATGTTGTACAGTATAGTAGGTGCTCCTGAAAGAATAAGAAGACAAGAGAGGTGCCAGGAATGGTTTGCCACATAAAAAAGGAAAACTAAGCACATGTGCTGTCAATGTGAGATGTGTGCATGGAACATGCAGTTGTCATGTGTGGAGACTGTGTCAAGTGTGATAGTCCAAACAAAGATTATTTCTGTGGTAGACTTTTGCTAGTATTTACATTAGAGTTCATATAGGAATTTATTTCTCATATTATCTTTTAGGGTTTTAAGTAGATAGCCCTCAAAGGAGGGTGGGAGAGCTCATAGCTCCTTCCCCTGCCTGCTTGATCTCAGTCCTCTACCCTCCAGAACTGTGAGACAGGAAGCTTCTGTGGCTCCAGCCATCTAGTCTGTGGTACTTTGTCACAGCAGTAACAGAACTATGGCAGACAATGTAGGACGTACCCTTCAAAATTATCCTGCCAGACACAACTTGACAATATAAAAAAAAAGTAGCACAATATAAAATTGAGCAAAGATTTGAATGGTTGTTTATCCAAAGAAGATACACAAATAGCCAGAAAAAAAAACCCTAACATCATTCATCTTTAGGGAGATGCAAATTAAAAAATGCAATTAGAGAGATCACTAGGATGGCTATCATTAAAAGGAAGATTTTTTAAAAGGACAATCATAACAAGTGCTAGTGAGAACGTGGAAGAATTGTAATTTTCATTCATTGCTATTAGAATGAAAAATGGTACAGCGATCCTGGAAAGGGTTTTTCCAGTCCTCAGAAAGTTAATCTATGACTCAGAGATTTCACTCCTAGATATTAGATATCCAAGAGAATTGGAAAAATGTGTCCATGAAAAAACCTGTACATTTATAAATGTTTATAGCAGCATTATTCATAACCCAAAGTGGAAAAAAACAGTATGCATTAGTTGATGAATGAATAAACAAAATGTAGTGTATCCATGCAATGAAATATTATTCAGCAATTTAAAGGACTAGTGGTATTTGGTACAATATGAATCAATATTGAAAACATTATGTTGAGTGAAATAAGCCAAACACCAAAGGCCACATATTGTGGTTCATTTAAATAAATTTTTATTAATAGGAAATTTCTGGAAGAGGCAAATCCATAAAGACAAAATAGATTAGTAGAACAAAAATGGCTTATAATAAGATCTTTTTATAATTATTGTTTTTGTTTGTTTTTGAATGACATTCTAGAATTAGAAAATGGTGATTAGATAGCCCTGTGAATATATAAAAACTTTAAAAGTGAGTTTTAATTATACCTCAATTTTTAGAATAAGGAAAAAAAACCAGGTAGCATGAAAAACAAAACAAAAGAGAGAGAGAGAGAGAGAGAGAGAGAGAGAAATATCTGTAAAGATTATCCTGCCTAGGATATTTATCCTAGGAGCTGACTGTTTATCTACCACGTCTCAATGCTGTTGATGTTGATATCTATTAATTCCTTGACCGTTGTGGCTTTGTGTGTGGACTTCAGGAGTGAGGAAAAGCTCTTGGCAAAGATTTGCAAGTCCAGACATTCAGAAGTTGGTCCAGAAAGTTCTAGAACTGTTCATTTCACAAGTGTGGACAATTTCCTATGTCCACAGACAAAGCTGCTGGCCTTGTGGGGTTATATGAGATTGAAATTCTTGCTGTTCTGTTCTCAATAAGTCCCTGAATTTGAAAGTCGAAGCACTGTGAGAGAGTTTTATAAGAAATGTTTAGGATTCAACCATCTGAGATTATGAGTAGTTTTCTTAGCTGCGAACAGCAGAAATCAGCCCTGGTTAAGATGGCCATAATAAAAAGCCGAGTGCAGGGCACCTTGGTGCTTATTTTTAACAATAGGTTCTTGGAGATGCTGTGAGTACCAAAAATGACAAATACCACATTGTTTTGGCTAGAAAGGGTAGTGAGTCACAAGGCACTCAAAATCAACATGTCCTAGTTTGCACAGTGAATAGCAAACAGCAAGTATCTGGCCAAAATTCTCATGTCAAAATGCATCAAGTACCAAACTGGACTAGTTTTCAAAGCAATGGAGTGCCAAAGTATGTCTGTAATAACAAGGGTTGGCAAGGAGGTGGAGAAACCGGAGCCTCATCTCTGCAGGAAGAAGAAGACTTATTGCAAAAGTTTAAGTGGCTGCAAGACTTATGAAAAAGCTGGAGAATTAGGCTTGAACTGTGAGAAGTAATAAGGCAAGATACACTATCACAGCTAAAGCTACAGTTTACCATACTGTGGGAGCTTCCACAGAAGCCCCTCTGTGGTGCAGGCTCACCATGGGTACACTCTCCTGCGCCATTTCTACATGGAGGCAGGTAAGGACAGTTTTTCCTCAGGGCTACCTAAATCCATATGCATACTCTTTTTTCTGTGATCCTGTAACTTCTTTGTGAGTAAAATGGACACATAACAGTCAAAAGGTAACTGTGAACAATGATACCTCAAGGGATTTGAACTGTGTCTATAAATGCCAGATGCAATTTAAGTGACATTATCATTACATGTGGCCATAATCTGCAATCATATCTGTGTGTCAATCTAACTGTTGAGGTTGCCAAGCAGTTTTATTTGCCAGGCACACTAGTCCACACGGAGCAGGTAAATGATTTACCTCCAGAGTCCATCTTTTCAAACCTTTACCCCTCCTGTCTGTGGATTGATTTCCAGCTGGTGTTTTCTGATCCGATCTATCAGCCTCTGTTTCTGAAGTGTGGCCTTTGTTTTCACCTAATGGTTCTATGTGTCATCAAATCTCTCTTATTTTTAGTCAGTTTTGTCAAAAAACTTTCAATGTTAAGCCACTCCCAGAAGCTCTTATACTTTTTGGTCTCAATATCCCTTAAATACTCTTAAAAATTTCTGAGAATGCCAAAGAGCTCTGTTTGTGTGAGCTATTTTTATCAATATTAGCTACATTGTAAATTAAAACTGAAATTTTAAATTATTATCCCTTAAAAGCAATTTAAAAATTACATGTTAATATAAACATGTCTTTCTAAAATAACTTTTTCCCAAGCAAAGATTTTGTGAGACAGGTGGCACCAGTTCACATCTTTAATGAATCTGTTGAATGTCTGGCTTAATAGAAAAAAAAAATAGATTCCCATACCTGCCTCTGCATTCAAGCTGTTGCCATAGCATGCTGGAATGTTCCGCTATCACTTAGGAGAGAAGGAGAGGAAATGCAATTATGTCCTAGCATTACTGCGGAAATGACTTCATCTTGCAGATATCCTAGAAGGGGACAACATGGAACTTGCAAAATCCAGCCTCTCTGAGTCCCGCTCCTGGTTTTGGGGCTCTTCATTCATTGTGCAGCCCCATACGTCTGTCCAGGAAGGCACTGCCGAAATGTCTTTTAAAAATGACTGCACCATTTTGTGTCCACACCAGCAGTGAACAAGGGTTCCTGTTCCTCCACATCCTCATCAACATATGATGATGGCCATAGGCACATAGTGGTACCTCATTGCTATGCTTTGGACAAAGGCCTCCAAAAACTCCATCTGTTAAAGGTGTGGTCCCAGGATGGTGGCACTGGGAGGTGCTGTGGGTTGTTAGGAAGTGAATCCTTGTAAGAGGTCCTTAGGTCAGGGCAGGTATGCTCTTGAAAGGGACTGTCAGACCACTTTAATGATAGACTAGAACCTATAGAACCATGAGCTAAAATGAATCTTTTCTTTGTACGTGACTTGCCTTAGTCATTTTGTTACAGTAGTGCAAAGGTAACCGATGCACTTTTTAAATTTGTGATTCCTTAATGACATAGCTTTTCACTGGTCACTGCCGTCATCAGTGCTGTTGGCCACCAGTGGCTTGGTCAGCGCACAGCCTATGCAAGGACCAGCACTTTAAACTGGAAAACTGCCCAGAGGAGTGTATCAAATAAGAGAAGTGGCCATACTGCAGCACCTCTTTCTCCAATGTGTTCTCGGTGTCTCCATTCACACTTAACTGTTATCCGCAGTAATGTTACAAAGGTGACAAACAGGACAAACCTCCTGACATCAGGTACGCCTTTCTTCTGCCTTCCTTCCTGCCCTGAGCATCTTTGGGAAGGGGTTCACCATCTTTAGAGAGGAGACCTGCTCCATTTTTCTAGAAAGAGGAACTTCTGCTTCTATCAGCTCCTTCATAAAGGGGACCAGATGCATGCGGAGGCAAGGGGCAGCCTGCCCTCCCTGCCGGCCGCCCCTTTTGCTGTATTTTAAACTGGGTTGTTGCTCTCTTACAGTTGAGTTTTAAGAGTTCTTTGTACATTTTGGACATAAGTCCTCCGTCAGATGATGCTTGACAAGTATTTTTCCCCAGCGTGTGACTTGTGTCTTCATTCTCTCAACAGTGGCTTCGCAGGGCAGAAGTTGTTAACGTTAGGGAAGCCCGTTTTTTAAATATTTTTCTGTAGTGGATTTTGTTTTTGGGATAGGGCCTCAAAATTTATTGCCAAATTTGAGGTCCAGGCTCTTTAAAAAAAACTTTTAAATCTCTGAATTGTTACATAGTATCATTGCTGCAAAGACTAAAACAGATACATAAACCATTAAACTTATTCATTTCAATGCACAAAATTCCATTCTAATAAATCCTTTCCCATCCAAACACTGCTGGAGAGGTTGCTAATGCTGCTGCTTATTCTGTTTCAAGTCACCTGCGTGGGAGGTGAGGATGGAGGATGCTCGAAGGCTCTGATTCCCATGCAGCTCTCAGCTGCTGGAGACCACCAGGACCACTTCTGCAGTGACCCTAACCTGACAGTAACATTTTCTCTTGCCCAAACCAGAATCAGCTCACCCATCTCAGTTCTCTAGGTTTTTAAGTTTCCGGCCATGTTGATTTTGTCATTTTGCTGATTTCCTGCTGTTAACCCACAGTCAGATTTCTTCACTTTTTCACCCTGTTCCTCAACAGGTACTTGGGTTTTTGTTTATTTTGTTCTCCCAAAACAGGGCCTCACTATGTAGTTCAGGCTACCCTTGAACTTGTAGTGATCCTCCTGCTTCGGCCTCCTGAAAGCTGTGATTGCCTGTGTGGCCATGCCTGGCCTGTTCTTTTTGCTTAAGAATTCAATTAAATATTTGTTGGACAAGTGTAGAATAAATGATCAAAGGCGTATTTTTATTTGAAAATACAATAATTTCAGACATTCAGAGGGCTATCACACAAAGAATGAAAAGATTTGTGCGACATTTCTTCAAAAGGTAGAATTTGAAACATGGGAAAAATGTAGGCAACCAACAGGTTGCAGGGTAAGCATATCACTTACCTCAATAACTTCTTTCCCCAAAAAATACATTCCACATTGAGCTGGTCCCTTCTGAAAAAAGCTGTTAGCACTTAGCACATCTCATGAACACCGTAAGGTGCATTTTCATAGTAAGCTCTCATCTGCTAGCACTGGATATATTCATATTACTGGGGTAAAGTCTAATGCGCTGATTGTGGTGGTGCATGCCTATAATCTCAGGCGGTATGAGGAAGGAGGATCCCCGTGAGTTCCAGGCCAGCCTGCACTACATAAGTGAGTTCAAGGACAGCCTGCATAGCAAGACCCTGTCTCAAAGCAAACAAACAGTAACCAAAGCTAATGGTAACCAACTGAAATTCTGAGGAAATGGTCTAGTTGTTCCTCAGTTACCTTTCAGTGTTCCCACCTTAGTGATTCTTGGGAGACAAGGAAGAAAGCGCAGCACAGGGCTCTGAGAAGTGAGGCAGTCTGTTAAAGGAAATGTCCAGGGCCCCTGCTGCTGGACTCCGGGCAGAACCATTCTTGTGGTAGAGGCTGCTCACCATCCTTATTCTGAGGTTACTTTCACAGCCTCTTCTACAAGAAACCAGTAAAAGGCTGCAGTGATATGGAGATGGAGGTGCAGGATAAAAAGGCCAGGGCAAAGGCCCAGCTCTTCATCGCATCTCTGAGCGCTTCAGTGACGCTGGACCCAGCTCAGACACCTGTTGGGCTTGGGCAGTGGTGCAGACCCAAGACAGCCAGGCCCAAACTGTCCCCCATGCTTCAGTTTGTCTTACAGCAGATTTGGGATACAGACAGACCAGTGGTGGATAATTTATTTCCACAAAATTACTGTCAAAGCTGACGAATTTACAAAATGAAATGCCTGATTATTATGGTATTAAATTACAGGCATTTTAATCAGATGAAATGAAAACACATGCAGAACATATTTTTCAAGCACTGGTGATCCCAGCACATTAGGAAAACACTTTTTAAACATGCAATGTCCATTCGATGACATAGGAAGATGCTTCAAGACATACTGTCAAGGACAAAAAGATGCTTCAAAACATACTGCCAAAGACAACAGAGGATTAAATAAAGTGAAGAGAGAGTGGGAAGGGCTTCAGTGAAAGTGAGAAATTATATTTATGCTCTGGAAAGATGCCTGTGGGCATTAGAATGGAAGCAGAAAAGCATTTAGTGGGTAAGGGGGAGAATTTTCATCATTTGTAATTTTTTTGAAGCACAAGAAATAATAAAAACATTATACTTTGAAAAGAAAGAAGAAAAAGGGCAAAGGAGAAGGAGGAGGAGTAGGAAGAGAAGGAGGAGAAGGAGAAGAGAAGGAGAAGGAGGAGAAGGAGAAGAGAAGGAGAAGGAGGAGAAGGAGAAGGAAGAGGAGGAGGAGGAGGAGGAGGAGGAGGAGGAGGAGGAGGAGAAAATACTAGAAATCCTTAAAGTGTAGACACTGGAGAGATCCTTCCAGAATGCTTGTTTTACTGTCTTTTTTGATGGGGGTCCTTCTCTTTCCTGCGCCTTCAGTGCTCTCTCTCTCTCTCTTTCCCATCATCTCCTTTGTCTTCTCAGTCATTCCCACACTCATCACATTTCAATCCATACATCTTCGTGCTCATCCTGAGATCATAAAGGTTTGAGCTAAATGGGAAGGGATTACGAGATTTTTAAGTAAAGTTAGAATAAAAGACGTATCTGTGGGATTTTTAAGTAACGGTAGAATAAACGACGTATCTGTGGGATTTTTAAGTAACGGTAGAATAAACGATATATCTGTGGGTACTGAGGATGGTTCAGTTCCTATCTAGGTCTCCTGGGGCTGCAGGTAGATCAGGGGAGCAGCCCTGTGGAGCTGAAGTTCCTTTTGGGACATATTAGGAGATGCCATGGGAGTCAGAGCTGTGACGGGTACCAGGACTGGGGCAAACATTTAAGGTCACATTTGAAGCCAAGGAAATGAGTGAAATCACCTAAGGAAATGTTTACTGTGAGCATGGGCAAGGAAGGAATTTGAGGAGTTCCAACATTTAACTTGGGGCATCATGGCCATTTTGTTAAGGAGCATATACCAGACCCACATCTCTTCTTTAGAAGTATTTCTACTGATGAATTATTAATTTTAATTTTATGAATTTTATTATATTAAACTATGAGTACTTAACAGGAAAAATATTAAAAATAAAGTATTGAATTTTTAATAGTTATTGAGTGTTTATTTAAAAAGCATCAAAATTTTCAACATCAATTGTTGAATGATTTGCAAAGTCTAAAAAATAACAACAGAAATAAAATCCTGTATGTGCTACAATGGAAACACCAATAGAACTCTACAAAAAATAACCTGTACTTCAGCTATTACACATAAGGCAGTCCTCACGCATGACAGCAGCAGTTCCACACGTTTACACTGACCACACGTGTGTTTTGCTTTCCTGGTCTTTTTGTAGGATGTACTTGACATCTTGCTGGTATTGTTGGATGCTTTGTTTGTTTTGGTTTGATATTGCTTTTTTTTTGGAGATTTATATCATATTACAATGTGTAGTTAACAGGAACATAAAATATCAGTAAAATAAATATTAAATTCTTCATATGTATTGTGCATTTAGAATAAACCAACATTTTTACATCAGCTGTGTACTTGCTTGCAAAACCTAAAAGATGCCAGAAATAAACTCATATGTGAACTATAATGAAAATACCAATAGAACTTGGCAACAAAAATAATATTTGTTTCAATTGTCACACCCAAGGCAGCCTTCACACATGACAACTGCATGTTCATGCACAAGTGTCATTTACAGTAGTAGCATATATGTTTTGTTTTCCTCTTCTCTTTGCAAGGCACAACTGACATCATTCTGACTTTCTTGCTGTAGTAGGTCTTTACAACACAGCTCCTTCCTCTTTCCCTGTGGAGCTCACTGGCGTGCTCCACAAGTTATTTCTCCTAAGGAGAAATACTCTGCTTTCTTGTTGTAAGTGATGTCCTATGAGTTCCATTTCAATCCTCTAAGAAAATTTCTCTATGATCTTTTGTATTTCTTGTTTTCTTTGTAAGCTATCGACCTATTCATGCCACACATGTTTAGAATTGACTAAAACAATCACTGACCAACACTTTGTGTTTTGAGTGGCATCATAGTCGCTGCATAATCCCAATAACATCCACTCTACCTTTGGTTTTGTTGTAAAAAGTTACCACCTCAGGCTTCAATTTGGTCCAGTTTTCTCTCTCAATTTTTCCATCATGGTGCAATGTTGACATCAGCAGTACCAGTTTGTTTTTCTTCAGCATATACTAGGCCAACGTTATACCTTTTTGAAATCCAAAGATTGTACCATATAATTCTCTGTTTTAAAATTACAACAGTTCATTTGGAATTCCTGCTTTGTTCCTGTGCTGATCAACTTGTACTCTGTTAGCAAATGTAACATCAATCAGAAACTGGTAAACCAATAGCTGAATGTCACATTCTGATTAGTTTGGGAGATGGAAGCAACCAGTCTGTTCACAACATCATTTTATTCATTACTATATGAATAAAGACCTGGTGGCTGAGTTCTAGGATAAATTTCTAAAATTAAAAGTATATGTCTTTGCATCTAACAGGGTATATATTTTTATACCATATTTTGAAGGGTTTTTTTTGCATATACTGCCTAAGGCTACAGTGACCAGGCTTTTTGTGTGCCCTTGTACTGAACTGAGCTATTTCTACAAGAAAAATCAAATGAAAAAAAATTAAAAATAAATTATAGATGCAAGAAATTCAACAATGAGCATCTGGTGGGTGAAAGTCACCCGTGGCAGCTTTGGAGCTCCTGCGCCCACCTTGCCATTCATCTGCCAAGTGGGCAAATGCACAGATGGGCTCCTCTTTTCCCCAAGCACAGCTACTGTGAGCCACACCCAGACTCCATTATGGCAAATTAGATGTTTGTGAAACAGAAGAATGGGAGGGATGTGCTTTACCCCATGGTGCTCAGGGATACATATGCAATACATGGAGCACTGTGTGAGTAAAAATATCAATTTGACACTTTTGCACAGGTGTATACCCCTTGCCATTCATCATATCAAATGGGTAAACACAAAAATTGTTTCTTGTATCCATGTCCCTAATGCTAAAGGAAGAGAAATTTTAAGAAGTGGGGAGGTGAGTTTTGGCAGCTGATTGTGAAGAATGATGCAGAGATACAGAGATGAAAAGTAGATACCGGCTGTCTGGCTTAGAGGTTTGGAGCAGTTGTTCTTGTACAAATACGTTTGTATTTGGGTGGCTCTGCCTCTTACTAAAAATCTGAGAGATGAGGGCAAATAGTTCCTCCTGACTCTGGGGGTGAGGAATTGGACTCAAGACTCAAACTCAAAGGATGCTTGCTTTCACTGAAGATCTGGATTTTTTTTTTTCACAGTATGAAGGAGTCTCACTTGGTTTTTTTAGACCTAGATCTCAATATTCCCTATGATTAAGCTAAGCAGGACACCTAATATTTTCCACAAATGCCTGGTTAGCTCACTCTGCTTGCTTACTTGTTTGTTTTTACTCAGGATGTCTACTGGACCTTCGAATATTTCCACAGGCCACCCTGTTGATTGCGTGATCCTCCAAGGATCAAACTCATCTCACAGCCTTTTGCTGATCCTACAAATTCCTTCTGATTCTAAAATTCTCAAAGCATTTTATATCTCTTCATCATTTCCCATCTGATGATGCCCTTGAATTAGTTATTTGTGTATTAGTCTTAGTGCTCCTTTTTTTTTTTTTTTTTTTTTGTGTTTGCCACAGGGTCTCACTATGCAGTTCAGGCTGGTCTTGAATTCATGTTGTAGCCCAGGTTGGCCTTGAACTAGCAATGATCCTCCCATCTCAGTTTTGAGTGCTGGGATTACAGGCATGTGCCACCACACTCAGCTGTTCCTTTTTAATGTAATCTGCTTCTTGGCTGATTTTTTCCCCAGAAGCACTCACACAGCACCAGCATCTACACATAGGATGTGCTCAGCAAACACTAGTTGAATTCACGGTGACAAGGACAGGGATTGAATTATAGTGAAAAAGGGATTTGCAGAGATAGAATTACAAGGGTTCAAGCAGTCTCTGGAAATTACCCTTCTAGGCCGATACACATTCTCAGTGGATGATGGTGGTTTTGCTCATCATGCTGATGAGGGAGATGAGGAAATGCAGTTATACTTGGGGTCCCAGTGTGTGGGAACCTTCACAAACATCTGTGTACTTTTCTCTCTCATCCAGGATACGATTAATAATTGTAGACACTGAATTCCTGCTGCACACAACATGGATTTCAAAATGTTGAAGAGTCACAATATTCAAAGTAGGCAAAACAGTATTTAATTTGACTCCATTTACATGAAGTTGAAACACAGGCAAATCTAGTCCACGGTGTCAACACTGGGCATGGTGGGAGGCGAGTTGGGAAAGCGGGGAGGGACTTCTAGCGTTCTGCTTCTTGGTATGGCTGGTAGTTACATGGGTGGATTCACTTTGTAATAATTCTCTGAGCCATGCAATTATTAGTTGTACACATTTCCTAGGTATGTTATCCTCAATTTAAAAAGTTTGTTTTATGTTCACTGGAAGAAGGATAGCCTCTTTAATAAATGGTGTTGGAAAAATTGGCTCTCCACATGCCAAAGACTGAAACTAGATCCATGCCTATCATCATGCACAAAACTAAAGTCTAAATGGATCAAAGACCTAAATATTAAAACGGAAACACTAAATCTACTGGAAGACAAGGTAGGTAGAAGTCTTGGAGACAGAGGGGTAGGCAGAGAATTCATGAACAAAATGCAAACTGCACAGGAAACACTTCAAAGAATCAACAACTGGGATCTCATATTATTGAAAAGTTTCTGCGCTTCAAAAGAAATCCCCAACAGAGTGAAAAGAAAACCCACAGAATGGGAAAGAATTTTAGCTAGCAACCCCTCAGACAAAGGACTTATATCCAGAACATATAAAGAATTGAAAAACATCAAACCCCCCAAATTCAAAGATCCTCTCCAAAAATGGGCATCTGAGATGAACACACAGTTCTCAGAGAAAGATATACAAATGGCAAATAAATACATGAAGAAATGTTCACCATCACTGGTCATTTGAGAAATGCAAATTAAAACAACATTGAGATTTCACCTCACTCCGGAAGGAATACCTGTCATCAAGAAATCAACTGATAACAAATGTTGCTGAGGCTGCAGGGAAAAAGGAACACTGCTCCACTGTTGGTGGGAATGTAGACTGGTGCAACCATTATGGAAATCCATATGGAGAATTCTCAGAAGACTAGGATTGGAATTTCCATTTAATCCAGCTATTCCCCTCCTAGGTATTTTCCCAGAAGAACTGAAAAGTTCTTATCACAGTGATATATGTGCACCCATGTTCATAGCAGCACAATTTGTAATAACTAAATCTTGGAAACAACCAAGATGCCCATTAACCGCAGAGTGGATGAAAAAGATGTGGTATTTTTATACAATGGAATATTACTCAGCTATAAAAAGGATGATCTTGAGGCCTTCATAGGTAAATGGAGACAACTTGAGACTATCCTCATTAGTGAAATAAATAGGAATCATATTTATAAATATCACATTGTGTCTCTAGTGTAAAAAGTAATAAGTACTATAAGAGTAATAAAACCCCAAATGTGTAATTGCTCTTATAAAAAAGAGAGGAAAAGAAAGTGCTCTAAGGGATATAACTGCATGTATGTTTGAGTGTGTAAAATAGAGATCATATTGCTGAACCTTAGTTGGATCCTTGAGCAGAACTGTTTTCAGTCTCACTGTTTGAATGTCTATTATGTATCCTTTAATTTTGCAACTTGAACAACTATATCCAAGATGACAATATGTAATTTATCAACTAGAGATTTCTCAGTTTTTTTTCTTTTTTTTCTTTTAGAATTCTGTATTATTTCTACTCTTTTTTGTTTTGCTTTTTTTCTCTTTAAATAAAATTTTTTAAAATGTGTAATTGCTATTGTAAAAAAGAGAGGAAATAGGAAGTGCTATAAAAGATATAACTGCATATATAATTAACTGTGTAGGATTGATAACTATATTTCTTTCTTTCTTTTTGATAACTATATTTCTAAGTGCTTGTTGGATTGTTGAACAGATCTGTTTGCAGTCTCATTGCCTGAATGTCCACTTTGTATGCTTTAGTTTTGTAACCTGAACAACTATTTCTAAAAGGACAATATGTAATTCATCAACTACTGATTTCTTACTGCTTATCTTTTTTTCTTTTCTTTGAAATTCTGTAATATTTCTACCCTTTTCCTTTTTTTCTCTTTAAATAAAACTAAAAAAAATAAAAAGTTTGTTTAAAAAACTTTGCTGTGTGTGCACCATGCCCTAAAAAGTTTATAGAAGAAAACAAAAATCACTTAGATGTTTCATATGCTTAACTTTTTTTTTTTTTTGCAGTACTGGGGATCGAACTCATGACCTCGCACTTGCCAGGCAGGTGCTTATGCCACTGAGCTAAATCCCCGGCCCTCATATGCTTAACTTTCAACTTCTGTAAATGTAATGAAATAAAATCAGTGACTACACAAATACTAATCTTTTTAATTAACTAAAATTACCAGTGAAGCTGTGCTCATAGCACAACATGAAAAGACAAAAGGAAGTCAGTTGTGAACAATGTTAAAGCAAACTACCTCCTTTAACTGCTGATCTCAGGCTTTCTGCAGGGAGAGCATATGTTGGTACAGGAAGGCCTGAGCTTTATAACACAAATCTGTAATTTAATAAAAACAAAACACTAAGATGGCCGATTGATAGGTAGCAAGAAAGAGAACTTCTCTAAAAAAAAAAACCTCAGATGCTAGAATCTAACACCATGGAGAAGACCAGAGAAAAGGAGAGGGATTCTTATGACCCAGGAAAATCTGAGGAAAAAGAAAAAGAAAAAAAAAAAAGAAGTGTGGATAGAGGGCTGGAATTGGGCAAGCTCTGGTCACTGTACCGAGTGCATCTTAGAGTCGGCTGACTCACAATTGAGCTGAGGTCGCGGCCCTGCCGAGGGTGGGGGTTGGTGAGCTTGAGACCCTTGGTGGGAGGATGCGCTGCGGCAGGAAGTGGAGATGGAGAGTCCAGCTGTGCAGACTTTGGTGAGTGATGGGGACTGGATTCCAGAGCGGGATGAACCCATAGACGACTTTTTGGAGCTGGGCAAGGACAGGCTTGAATTAACAACTGAGGTGGCATCAGTTGGCAGCTCCTGGCCCAAAGCGGATTGGTGCGATCTGCTTGGGCTGGGCCAGGCTCTTGGTCGGAACCCAATAGTCAGGGAGGAGGCTGTGCCAAACCTGTGACATCCGCAGGGAACACAGGAACGTGCTGAAGAACTCACTGTTGACTGACGTAGGGGGAGGGGCAGGCGCACATCGCAGCTGCGTGCACCTCACAAATCGGCAGCAGACTGTGGGGGGCAGCACTTCCCTACCCAGTGCGCTGCAGAAAAACTAAGGGATATGAAAGGCCCAGAGACTTCCACCACTCACCGTCTGAAAGAAACCAGAAACATGACAAGACAGAGAAACAGCAAAAGGCCTCCAACTGCCGAACCAGGGAAAGTGAGTCCAGGAGAGGTAAATGTGGAGGAGGGTGAGGGCAGCAAACATGCAGTATCAGACACAGCCTCATTGGAAATAAAGAAATACTTCTGGGACCTCATCAACGAATTTAAATCTGAAATTCTAACTCAGCAAGATATAAGAAGATTAATAAAAGAAATGCTGGGTACTCCTCAAGAAGATACAAATGGAAGAATGGAGGAACCCAGAGAAAGGAGAGAAGCCTTTGATGAAGAATATAAACAAAATCTAGAATACATGAAACAGATCCAAAGAGAATAACAAGAAATTAAAAACTCCATTGAAAGCTGGCAAAACTTTTTAATAGAAACTAAAGACAGACTTTCAAAACTTGAAGATAGATTTGCAATGTATGATCGCCAAAGGAAGGATCTCTTAAAAATAACAAGGAACCAGGAAGTAACAATACAAAGGCTAGAAGATGACAAGAGGATTTATAACTTAAGAATAAAAAATGTGAACAAAGAAGCAGGGACAAATACAAATGAAATAAAAAGTCTATTCACAGAAATAATTAAGCAAAACTTCCCAAACATAGGATACAGAACTCCAGCCAGCTACAACCAAAACAGATCTACACCCAGACATGTAATAATCAGGATCCCAGAAATCCATCACAAGAACAGAATATTAAAAGCCATCAGAGAAAAGAAACAGATTTACTTATAAAGGAAAACTCATCAAAATCACAGCAGACTTCTCGATGCAAACTATCAAATCAAGAAGAGCTTGGAGCGAAATATTCCAAGCCCTGAAAGAAAATAACCTCCAACTCAGATTGATGTATCCTGCAAAACTGTCTCTCAAAATTAATGGAGAGACAAGATATTTCCATGACAAAGAGGAACTGGGAAAGTTCATGACCACCAACCCAACCCTACAAAGATTACTGAAGGATATTCTAGAGAAAGAGAAGAAAATCACCAGGATTCCAGGAACAATGGCAGAAAGCCCTCAATGAAAGGGGCAGACAGTGGAATGAAGGAGAAAAGTAAACAACAATGACAGAAAAATAGCATAGCAGAGATGAGGCAGAGAAGATTAGCTATATCGCTGTTTTATCTTGACTGATTTTATTTGAATCTGGTATGCTTGAGAGTATCAAGGCTAAGAGTAGAGATAACTACCCTGAAGATGACAAAATTCAATAGGATACCCATTCTGGTTTGATTATTAACTGCCTTTGAGGCCCAATAATGTCTCCAATGTTTGGTTTTTATTAATAGTGTTATGTACTGCTAAGTTTAATTATACTATGTCTGATGATATAGACAATTTTATTGAAAACAAGAAGAGACATCATAGTAACTACCGTAGATCACCTAGTATTGTGGTTTTATATGTCCTTTTTTGTGTTTCTCTAGGAATTTGTATTGTTGACTTGTTTTGATTTGTTTCTCCCTCTAATACAGAAAGGCTAGGTATACATGTAGAGACTTATACATGTGTAGAACTTCTAAACAGTTTATGAGAATGGATTATAGTTATTGTAAAGCAAAAAAGAGAGGAAAAGAAAGTATTCTAAAGGATATAACTGCATGTATGTTTAAGTGTGTAGGATTGATAACCATATTACTAAGTTTTTGTTGGATAGATGAACAGAACTGGTTGCAGTCTCACTGTTTAAATGTCCACTTTGTAGGCTTTACTTTTGTAACTTGAACAACTACTTCTAAGAGGAAAATATGTAATTATCAACTAGTGATT